>CALNHX010002977.1:0-26384 GCA_940337035.1 Agriotes lineatus
GATGACTTTTACAAATAAAGCTATGAGAAAAATGGAAACAACACAGCGACTATGGAAAGAAGAATGATAGGAGTAACGCTGATGGACAGAAAAAGAAATACATGGATACGACAAAGAACAGGTGTGACCGATGTAGTAGAAAAAATAATAAAACAGAAATGGAGTTGGGCAGGCCACTTAATACGAGGCGAAGAACAGCGGACTAACATTATTTTGAATTGGAGGCCCAGAATGAGTAAAAGGAGTGTAGATCGACCCATGAAAAGATGGGCAGATGACATAAAGGCGGTAGCTGGGAAACAATGGATGAGAATGACAAGAGACCGAGAACTGTGGAAAAGAAAAGGGGAGGACTATATCCAGTTTTGGATGCGAAATGTCTGACAGAGAAGAGAACAAAAAAATAAAAAATTGAACGTCAAGGCCCTATAACTTCTTACTGAAGGGACTTTGTACTAAGGTATATTAGGTTTAATCTATTTATTATAACCTAAGGAATCTATGACTAATCGGTGTCCCATTCTTTTTGGGGCACCCTGTATATTGGGCAAACGCGTCGTAATTTTGGTACTAGGTTTAAAGAGCATATAGCTTATTTTTGATTCAACAGATTTGAAAAATCTAATCCAACATATTTACGAAATGGGTAATAGTATTACGGAAACTGACCTAAAAATTATATATACATATGATATAAGATTTTTATTTAGCACATGGCTAGTAAGTTACATAAAATGTTACACATTGCACAATACACATTATGTCGATATAAAATTATTGATGCCTTAAGTAACTATTTAATAATTTATCAAATGCGTGTATATTTTCAGCACATTTAATATCGGGAGGCAAGTCCTTAAAAAATACAAACTCCCTCATAGAATAGCGATTTTTGGAGTTTGTTAGTTTTCATTGTGGGAACATAATAGTTTTGTTTAGATCGAATGTTATATGAATGCATATTACATCTCTCCAAAAATGAATTTAAGTATTGCGGTACTAAACCATTTTCAATCTTATAGATTAAGGAAATATTTGCCTTTTTAATGCACTGTTCCACCGATAACCAACCCAGAGAATTTAACATATCATTTATATGTGTGTATCGATTACATCCTAGAAGTATCCTCATTGCTTTGTTTTGCTGCAATTGTAGTTTATATATGCTATCTTTGTTGCACGAAATAAATAAAGATAAACAATAATTAAAATGGGAAAAATAATTGTATTGTACACAAGTCTTTTGGTCCAATGAGATAGAGAAGTAGATATTCTATTAAAAAACCCAACCTTCTTCCCTATTTGTTTACATAAATAATTGACGTGATTACAAAAACTTAGTTGTGGATCCAGTAAGATACCTAGGTATTTTATTTCACTAACAGTTTCAATAGCCGCATTCATTAAACTTTTTACAATTTGTTTTTGACCCTATAACCATACATTTTGTTTTTAATTCATTCAATTTTAATTTATTACTACATAACCAGTTATACAATAACGCAAGCTCGTAGTTTAAAACAGTGATCATTTCACACAAGTTAGATCCTGACAATGAAATAAGTGTGTCGTCAGCAAAAAGATTAACAAAACAATTTTTTAGTATTTTATATATATCATTCACATAAATTATAAATAACAGGGGCCCAGCACGCTACCCTGCGGGACTCCCCATACGCTTTCTTTTTTGTTGATACACTATGTGAAATTTTAGTCCTATGGTACCTGATACTAAGATAATTCTTGATCCATAGCAACACCTTTCCGCCTACACCATACAACTCCAATTTTTAACCAAAATGTTCCTATCAATAGTCTCGAATGCACGTTTGAAGTCGCCAAAAACACTAAGCACCATTTTTTCTTCGTTGATATCATTTCTCCATGTTGCAGTTACGTATTGTATTGCTGACTCACAAGAGTGCCTATTTCTAAATCCTGATTGCCCCGCATACAATAATTTGTTGTTTTCAAACTAAGCTCTCAGCTGCACACACACTATAGTCTCTATAATTTTATCAATTGCCGGTAATAAATTAATTGGTCTAAACTCACCAGAAACAATAGGTTTTTGCACCTTAAGGATTGGTATAATAATGCTAGTTTTTAAATCGTTAGGAAAAATTCAAGACTCAAGAGAGGTGTTAATCAAATGTAAAAGAGGGTAACCTATTACACAGAATATGTCTTTTACTAGCTTTATGCTTAGGCAATGGTCACTGCTACTTTTGTTCCGTAAGTTGATCACAACTTTGTTTAACTCCAACATTGAAATGCACTTAAACTTCATACACTTTGATTGCTTATTTTCTATGTTCTCGCTATGCCAATTTTTCTTCTCAATACTCTCCGATACTTCCCTTACACTATCAAGGTAAAATTGGTTAAAGTTTTCTTCCACATGTGCATTATAATTTCCACAGTCGATTTGTGAGAAATCTATTTGTTGCTTGTTATTTCCCAAGAGTTCTTTTAGTGTTCTCCATATTTTTTTTCCGTCTCCTTTACACCTGTCTATATTGCACTCAAAATATCTTTTTTTCTCCGACTGCACCATTGACACCACTTTATTTCGTTTTTGCTTGTATTTGTCCCAATCTTCTTCTGTTTTTGTGAGACAAAATAGTTTGTATGCTTTATCTCTTTCAGACTATTCCTTTCTTATTTCTCTTGATATCCACAGATATTTTTTCCTTACCAACTGTTTTGAGGAGCAACCTTATCAAGAGCTTCCTGTATATGATGCATAAAATCAAAATAAAGAACATTTACGTCTACAGAAGTATAATTCTAGGATTACATTGGATATTGTCTGATCATCTAGGTTACGAAGAGAGGTGTACTCTGTTGCATTACTGGGGCATTCCTCACAAATTGTAATTCAGTACCAATCATTTCATGGTCACTTATGATTGGAAAGTTCCTTGGAATCTCCGTAGCACAAAAATCATTAGTAATTATATGGTCCAATAGTGTAGACGACACATTTGTAATGCGAGTTTCTTTACATACAATTTGAGTAAAACCGGCTGCTTGGATAACGTCTTTTAATCTTTTAGCCTCACTATCTTTTTTCAACCAGTCAATATTTAAGTCTCCAAGTATAAACGTTTTGTTTTGTTGTAAAAAATCTTCATTTAGTTTTTCATCCAAGTAATCTAAAAATTCGCCAGTACTAGAGTTGGGAGACCTATAACATGCAGCAGTCACAAAAACCTCCCTATTTACTTGTATTTTGACAATTAGCATTTAATAATTACTATTTACTACATCTCTAGAAACCACCTCATATTTCAGACAGTTTCTAACATAAATAATAATTCCTCCTGTATGCCTGCTGTTTGAGTAGCATACTACTGTTGAATATCCAGTGATAGCTATTTCATGATCTTCTATTTCTGTAGTTACATGTGTTTCACTAACACAAACAATCCATGGTTTTCTTTGCTGCATAAACTGTATTAACTGCAACATATGAAACCTTATACCCTGTATATTTACATGTAAAATATCCACTTTCATATAGGGAACAGTAAGATGTTCTATTTTTTATTTTTTCTTGTTCTTTCTTAAAACATACACAATTCTTATCAAAAACAGTGTGATTGTACTGAATATTTGCTATTTTCAAAATATCATGTGCAAATTTACAATTTGTACATTCATGCATTTTAGATTTACATTCTGTGCTCTTATGATGTTCATTGCACAGAGGACACACTATATGCTCCTGTCTACAATGTACTGCTTTATGCCCGAATCTCCAAAATTTATAGCACCGCATTACACTGATATATTCATAAACAGGGAAACTATCCCAGTCTATAAATATTTTTTTATTATTTACAAGGCATTTAAAAACTTCAGATGACACCTCCAAAATTACATTGTGTAGTTTTTTATTATTGGGAATATATTTTCGATTTACTTTCATATCTGTTTGAACATTATTGAGACAGCTCTGGCTTTTAATCCGGTTTAAAAATTCCTCATCTGTACTGATATACTTATCATGAATACCAACAATAATTACTTTTGGTCGAATCTGATTTGGAATTTCTACTTCATATTTTTCTGACAATTCTTCTAATGCCTTGTTTTGCAGTTTTTTAGGGATTCTTTGTCCTCACATTGAATGATAACCGAACCTTGACCTATGGTTTTAATTTTGTTTATTTCCACAGATAAATCAGACGGATTTGTTTTTTGCGTTATAGCATTTTTGGTTATACCGCTATCCTGTTTCGCATTTTTGGGTCTTATTATCAATGGAACATTTACATTTCTTTTCGCTACTTCTGACCACATTGGCTTATTTTGAACAGGTGGAAAGTTTGCATTTTCTAGGTTTTGCAGTAAACTTGCTGTTTTCAAATTACATTCTTCGGTCTGTTGTTCTACGATTTTTAGTCTTTTATTTATATCAAGTTTTTCATCTACAGACAACAGACATTTATCACACATCCAAAACATATTTTTACAATCATTAATTGCTTTGAGTACTTGATCTTTTATATTGGCACAATGCAAATGATACTTATCCTCACAAAATTTACACGTCACGAACTTTGAATTCACTATAAAGTTGTCGCTGCAGCGAACACACACGTGTGCACCCGCGCTCGCCATCGCACGTGAAAAAAACCCACATGCAGTGAGTATTTTCCTGTCTGTTAACTATATATTGATATCACTTGACCTCTCGGCCAATTATCACAAATACTTAGCACTGCAGAGCAATAAACACGTCTTCACTCCTCAGCTGCTACAACTACGCCTTATAAAGGCGTTAACTTCAACAAAGCAGCTAAATTCTTTTAAAAATTGGACAACTTTTAAGAATCAAGATAATAAACTTTTGAAAAAAAGATGGGGGACCCATTCCCCACTCTGATATTTACGCTCTACTGAAGTTGACACCTGATTGGCCTCTCAGAGCACGCCCTCCGGGTCAGACAGTATAAATAGCTTTAGAATGCGCGGGAGTGCTGACTTTCACGGGTGATTTGGTGAAGAGCCTATCTTCGGCCAAGTTTGTCATGTTTAGTTTCTCTCCAAGGCTATTCAAAATTCAGCCCGCTATTTTTTTGCTGTTTTTGTCTTGGTTAATTAAATTACATTATATCTTGATCGCCATGCCTAAACAAACAATCGCACTGCTGGGAAAAATTAAAAAGTGGTTGACGGAGTTGAACAAAACACATTCAATGAGGGTTGTTTTTTGCAAAGCTTGTAGTAAAGTTGTAAGCAAAAAGTAATATTAATATTACTAAATAATGTTGCAAATTAAGACGTTAGGTCCTGTAAAGTCAAATTAAGACAAATATTTTTTTGAATATCTTTTTGAATATCTTTTTAAACACTCTCTGTCCAACTATGAAAGAAAAAACTAATTTTCCGTAAAATAGTTCAATTGCCATTTTCAGCAAACCATAGATTTTTTCGAGATACACTCAGAAATGTTTTCCAGTGTGGTATTGCAAATTGTACAATGCATCATGTTATTTAAGAAAATCTGCAAAACAACTATGTCGAGTTTAAAATGCCAAGAGAACTTTTTTTACGTAACATTTATTTTTCTTTCATAATATAGCAAACGCTCGATAACGTAAACAGTTCTTGATGGTCAGTTGCCGATTTATATAGGGCAGGGGTGGCGAACCTTTATTCATCTACGTGCCATTTTTTCTAAAGAAATGTTTAATGAGGCCATGACGTGCCATCAAACAATCTTGACTTAGTGATTAATGGAGAAAAAAATAAAACTAAATACCTACTATCAACTTAAAACTGTTTGTTTGCAACCAAAAATATACATTTTGTACAGCAATAGTAACGTTATGTTTATTTAAATAAAAAAATGGTGCCACTTCTGCTGTTGTAAATTAGATGCTAAATAACTTATATTAGCTTAATACTTCATAATTAGAAAAAAGTCGTAATTAATTCAACACAATGTCGAATTTCAACTATAGATATCGTTATAAATGTAAATCTAATTTTTACACTACTATATATTTTTAATAACAACTGATGATGCAACCATAAGTTGCGAAACGTTTTGTACTAACTTTTAAAAGTTTTAAAATATTAAACATGTTACGACTTATTGATTTTTTATTATTCCAATAGTGAAAATCATGCATTAATAATATAACACATATTTTCAAAATTTTATTCACATAATTTATCTCCATAAACTATGATGTTAAATTTCTAAATGTCAATTTTCACAACTTAAATTCTGAAAATAATGACTCGCAGGCATAGGTAGATGAAAATATTGTTAAGATAGCAAAAGCCAGCTTCTTCAGACAGCTAAATAGGTCTGGAACTGAATTCCACGTTTCCATAAATTTGATATTGGCATTTTTACTCATATTACCTGATATAGTCTTTCTATTTTATGAAATTCCAACTCTTTCCTTGTTTCGATACATTTTTGAATTCATATTGAACTAGACTGGAAATCAGTCAGCTGCATTTCAATTTCTTCAATTTCCAACCAATCATATTTGGCCAAGTTCAGTTTTTCAAGTGAAGTCACATCAGGATTCATAATAAACTTGAGTGTTTGTGATAATTCTTTGAACTGAGAAAATCTCGATGAAAATTCTTTGATTGAAGAATTAATTGCCAAATTAAACTCTTAAGTGACTTTTGCTCGGTCTGGTTTTTCGTGTAAATCCAAATCTCTGGTAATTTATTTCAAGTTCGGGAAATACTTGTAGTTTTTGGTAACAATATCGTTACTGAAAACTTGCAGTTTAGACTCGAAAGCACGAATGAGATCTATCGTAACAATACCGGTTTTATTTGCGCCTTGAAGCTTCATGTTCTATTCATTGTTAAATATAAATTGTTTCGATTAGGTACCTAAATTCCTTAATTAATGCCGTGCCCAAATTATTTTGTCGCGTGCCATCAATGGCACGCGTGCCATTGGTTCGCCACCCCTGATGTAGGGGATTGCCCTCTGCGACACAGCTGAGTCGATCGGATGGGTGTTTATGATATGCGTTTGCAGTTTATTTTAGTCAATGTTGAACATAAGGGCAGATTTATGCAGAATAAAATTGCAGCTAATTTTTCTTCTCATTAAAAATGTGTATTACTTATCGCTGTCAGAATATGTTTTGTTTTTTATTGTGTTATTAAACGTTTCTTTCAATAATTTGTTTATTAATAAAATCACGCTTGCTAATTTAAACATTTCGACAATGTGAACACACTTGGTTTGAGGTAGAATATGTTCCCAACTTTCACGAGCACTCTTTGTATTCAAATGGAATACTGAATTAACAACTCGCAAGGTAAAATTAATAACAGTATACCGCATATATACATAAAAATCAATTGTAAAGTAATAAAAACTGAACGTTGTATGAAAGTACCTGCCGCACTATCATTGGACCTTCTTTTACACCATAATTTATTTTATTTTCTAACAGACGTAAGATACCTTCAAAATAAAAATAATAACAAGGAATAATAGGTTCAAAAGACCTACCATATGTGAAATATACGTGTTTGATAATATAAGGTACAACTGCGGCAAAAAAAAATAGGACACCTTTGTAATCTACTGTGTATCTTTTTTCTAAAATTTATTCGTGTATCCTTAAACTCGGCAAAATTCTAAGTAGGACTTTGACCATATGATCAAAGCAGTCGGTGTCTAAGGTACCTGGTACTCTGCATGCCTAGACCTTGTTCATTAACAAACAAACAAAACAAACAAATGGAGTGTCAATGTCAAATCATTATTATTAAATGTCAATGTCAATATCTGTGGGTATTGCTGCCTCCTATTAAAATTCAAATAGAGATTGATTCATACTAGACAAAAAAAGGTGTCTTATTTTTTTTGCCGCAATTGTACCTATGCAAAATTGACAGAAATTTTTAATTACTTTTGACGAGCTGTCAGAACAGTAGTAAAACTTATTCAAATCGAAACTGTTATTATATTATCAGATACTTTAATAGTATGTAGAATCGTAACTACAAACTAAAATGCATCATAAACATGTTATTAACTTCAAATAAATGATTAATTATTACATATTTAGCAAATTTATAAGCTGTACTGTTTCATTTTACTAAAAATTAAACACTCTAAGCTGTAAAAAAATGATTTTCAAAAAACGTAATAATTATCCAAGAGTTAAAAAAACAGGGTAATTACCTACTACCTATACCAGTATCCCTAGTGCACTGATTATTACCAATAACTTTTTCAGGTTCACAAATTCTTTTGTAGAAAGCATGAATGATTAGCGAGAGAGAAAGTTATCTGGATATATTCAGGGCACGTGCGATATTGGGTAAGAATATCGCCCTATTATCCATTTACTTGACATCCGCACTGTCAGTACCAAATATTTAAAAAATGTTTTCACTATACTTCCCAAATAATGTGTTTTTTTATTAGACTGTACAGAAATTTAATTGTTAAAATGTGAAAAACAGCAGTGGTGCCAACATATTGTCAATTTGACAGTGCGGATGTCAAGTAAATGGATAATATGTACTATAGTATGATCAAAAATTATTTTTATCTAGTATGGCTATGGAATAGTTCCTAATTTATGAATGCAACTGTAAGTCACTTAAAAATCAAATGTTAAGTTTGACATTTAAGTATAAACGTAGTTGCATTCATAAAGTTGGAAATATTCAATCGCCATACTAGATGAAAATAATTTTTGGAATGAAAAGCACAAAATAATTAACTAAAATCAATTATCACTATAGACACTGAGATAAACTGTCTCATGCTATTGGTTGTTTGAATATGTAGGGTATAATTTTATGTAATTAACCAGTTATTTTAACCCTTATGGACGCGCCCAGTGGGTAAAACATACCCACACCTCGAGTTAATTGTTCTAACCGACTTGTTTTTAAAGTTATGTGCTGCCGCCCTTCAGTACCTTCCAAATGGACTGTTCTGAAGGCATACCTAGAAGCATGTTATTTTTAGAGCAATCACCACTTGTCAGCTGTAGCATAAACTACGCCAGGGTAAATTTTACCCATGGCGCGCGTCCTTACGTTTTATAAGCTGCTAGTTAGTACTTGTGACTTGTACCGTGATTTTTGTAGTGACTGGTATGTCAAAATTGCTTAAATGACAACAATTTGAACATCGAGGAACAAGACGAAAATTTAGAAGACGAGTAACAAACATTACAGATATTTTTTATGTTTTTGTGTTTCTCTCTAAAAATGTGTTCTTTATTTTTATAATATTTTGTTTGTAATGGAATAAACTAAATAAATATTATTATTTCTGCACTAATGCCTTCTAAAAACAATTTGTGCAAGAAATTATACATAATAATAATTAGAGTTTGTAACATAAGATAGCTAAACTGAAGAATTACAATTAGTTGGTTTATAAGCAACATTGAAAAATAAAAGATTAACGTAAAAGTTGGTAGGCATTTCTGATATAGTACTGATTTTTTGGTGGATGAAGTGTTTTATAACTAAAGCTGATATTATGTGCAAATGCATATTTTATAAAATTGATATGCCGGCAAAACTTTTTGCATATGTATACTAATTATGTGAAAACAAATCGTTTAAACCAATTTTCATTTTGCATATTTATATGATTTTGAGCATACTTTCTGGTTTTTGGCATATTTGGTTATATTTAGCAATAATTTGTAACGTATGAACTTTTGAGATTTTTTTGTAAAATTTACTATTTCATTAAATTATTAATACATTTTTTATGTGCAACTGAGATATATACTTTTACTTCCTGCAGCTGGAATGCAGTGCGCGTATCGAAATAAGCAGAAAAGGGGAAGTCCCTGTTAAAATCTTTGACTATATAAACATAGACTGCCAGCAACCCTACTTTTCCTGTAGAAACAATGCATAAGGAATCAACCAACATAGAATCCATTTCACGAGTGTTGGGTGAATAATAGTCTAGCGGCGTTTGGGGAAATCTCATTTTTATGTTGCTTACAACATAAAGTTGGCGTTGGTAGTCCATGTTTATATAGTCAAACGTTAAAATAAATGACGTCTTTGAATAAAAATTAGAAAAATAAATATTCTTATACAATATAATTAAAATTTTTACATTATTTAGAAAACTCCTAGTTATTTTTAAAAAAAAATAGAGCATATTATGTGCATATATTATAACTTTGGGTGCATATACTCAACAAAATGTATGCATATATATGCGTATATTTTTGTACATTTGAGTGCATATAATTATCAGCTTTATTTATAACCGCTAACAATTTTTTTCTGTATTCAAGTGCGAATTATTTATATGCTTACTTGAAGCTTGACATAAATCTGCAGAAACAGACAAGGCACCCGTTACTATTGTGTCAGCTGCTACACTTCGTAGTTTTTTGTGGTTCTGAAAGAAGAGAATATTCTTATTACAAATGCTTTTCTCTGAAATATACATTTATAAATATCGTTAACAGTACATACTACCCACCCAGAATAACTGTGCAGGTGAAATGCACAAAAAAAGGACCAAGAGACTGCCTGTTCAAAACTAATTACGTGCAGGACCCAAACGTAGAAACAGAGCCGATGTTCACTGTACATACGCTTCATTACCACCCTCACTGCACATACAGTTTTCAGCCGCACAGTTATTTTAGATGAGCAAACCTATTTCTACATACCGAATATGGTGAAAAGTACAAGCAGTTAATATCTCCACCTAGAATGCACCCGATTTATTAAGTTGATGACGGACGAATCACTCAAGTAAACCTGCGGTTTTGAACAGTTTAGGTTATATCTGAAATTGTTCAATCAAACTTTTGTACCAACACAGTGACTACTGATTCGTTAGTGATATCCCACGGTTCAATTTTCGCAAAAATCTAATAACAACTGTATTTAAACAACCATGAGAAAAAGTAACCAGCTTTTAAAAGCAAACGACGTCGCCATATTCAATCGTAGATAAAAACCACGGTGTAAGAGATACAGGTGATTTGACTTCAAATGTTTTTGAAGATTCTGATGGCTAATTTTTGTCCTAGTTCCCGGCGGATCCAACAGGTGGCGAATGAGTAAAGGTGTAAAACGTCATTCTGACGTTTTGTAACATTTAATTAATATTTTGTGTTATAAGTTGTGACACTGGTTTAATATTGTGTTTTGGTACAAACAGTATTTAGTGTTTTTAGCGCTGTCAAATACCGAAATTCAAAAGAAGCGGCAAAAAAAGAGTTGTTTGTGTTAACCTAGAAACCACTACCTATAAGGTAGCAACTCAATGTTAAATTGAGAAAATATTACTGGTTGATAGACTGCAACCCTAAACTATCTCTTGCCAACAAGTTGCTTGTCTATAAAACTGCTGAAACCAACACAGAGAGTCGATATCCAGTTGTGAAGTTTGTCGTACCGCATCTAGCAAATGTTGAAATCTTTGAACAAGAGAGGCAGTTTAGTGCAGTGCGAAATGTCTTCAAGGATTAGAAATAAATCCATGTGTCGTCAAGCTGAATAGACGTGCTAGTGCAGTGGGCGGAAGCTTATGTGCAGCAGTTTTAGTATAGTTAAAGTTGGGCTCTACTTACTATCACTGTGATGTTCTACTACAGAATTGCTGTAAATTCTATAAAAACGGGTGGCTATTGTAAACTGCCAGGCGGTGGTAAAGGTCAGTCAGTTTCCAACAAAGAGCTGTCAAACCAAGATGATGTGGTTCAATGTATTAAGAAGGTTCTGGTGTCTGAAGATTTTATGGCCAATTTGATGGAGCAGTTTAAGCAACAGTTCTGAACACGACCTGCGTATTTCTACTTTAGAAGAAACTGGTGCTTCTCAAAACACAACTCTCCGAACACACGATTTTAAAATAGATTCAATATTTAAGATGTAATAACCTACATATTCTAGGAATCATAGAAGCTTCCAATGAAGATACAGACCAAGTTCATACTAATTTTTTCGCTTCCAATCTTCCAATCCAAGTTCCCAAGGACGCAATTGAAAGAAGTCATTGAGGAGCAGGAATTCAAGTCTACCCACCCCAGTGAAGTTCGTTAATTATAACGTCTGACAACGAGTTTTCAAATCAAAATCCAAATTAAAAAGAACCCGGGTTTCCATAAAAGAAGACCTAACAAAAGCAAGGCATTTCTGCGTTCTGCACAACAAATATATGTGGATTATGTTATACAAACTGATAATGTTATCGAACAGTTATTGATAGTGGTAACTGCGGGTAGGCAAAAACTGGTATTTGGTTAGTTCATAAACCTCCGAAAAATAGTCACTTGGAATTTTTAAATTGTCTTGATAATACATTAATACCTATACATAATAACATTTGTTGTCTAGGCGATTTCAATATATTGCAATGACTTCACGTTTCTGTACCATAAGTATTTAATTCAATTGCCCTGCTCTGCTAGCTGTGAGTATTTATTTCTTATTTAAAAATTAATTTCAAATGATTTCTCTTTTAAAAATAATTATTGCCATGAAAACTCAATCATCAGGGTTAGGTTATTTTATCTAGTTGTCTTATATTTGACTTGTCATATTTAGAATAAATTTCAATTGTCAAATGACCTTAAATGTCACTTATCTTGAATGAATTCAAAATAATTCTTCTACTTGTAATGAGATACGACCAACGTACACTGTTTTCAATATTATTATGATGTATGACTTTCTCTATCTTTTATAGTAAGTAATAACTCTTTTAATTATTGCAAGTAATAAATATTGTTCATCTACTTCATTTTTATTCTAGACTAAACTACTAACCAACCTTATTGACTCTACTAATTGCACATCCAGCACCACAGATCCCCTTGTACAACTAGCATTGGCGTAACTAGGATTTTTGGCTGGGGAGGGCCAGGCCCCCAGCCAACCATCGACAATATCTATGCATATCTTTGAAGACATTAATTTGCATATATTACCTTTTCACGTAAAGTTATTTGCTGGTTTTTGTATCGGTTTCTAAACAACATAAAAAATGTAAAGATTACCTCTCGCAACTCAATGAAGTTGGCGGTAAAATCTATTATTCCAGGATAAATACCTTTTTTGGAAAACATTACTTCAATTTTTTCTCAGTATGGTTGAAGTAAATATTTTCTTGAAAAAATTAATATCTTCTTCAAAGTTATTGTGATTTCTCTTTATCATAATATAGTAAGTTTGCAACTGTAAAAATTCAAGCAGTTAGGATCACTTACACTCGTCATCACCACAAAATTCTAGTTACTACAGCTGATAAATACTTATATAGGGCACAAAAACCAGTTGGTAAATACAAGATTAAGTTACTTTGTTATGTAATATTAAAAAATACACATAAGTGTGAACTGAGATATGAACGTTCTTTAAATTTGTTTCAATAATATGAGCGTCCCCCGCAATTACAATCTAAAATTGTTTTTTCTTTGCTTGTATTTCTGAAAATACATCTATTGCTCTATGTATGTCTATACAGCTACCTGCGTTATTCTATGTAGCCGTAAGGGCCAAGTCATTTTTATTCTTTTCTAAGAGGTACTATTTCTAAGAAAATGTATTATTTCAAATTTTGCATGGACTTGTTCATTTCTTCTTTATCTCTGGCGTTTACTTTTAAAATTTAAAAAACAATACTTTTAGTGTTACTTTGATCTTCTCGCGTTTGTAATTTGGTAAGTTGTGAGTTGTCTTTAATTGCACTAATTATTGAGTCAGAAAAGAAATACAGACAGTTGTAAAGAGGTTAATGATGAGTGCAAAAGAGATGGGACTTGAGGTTAACGAAAAGAAAACGAAATACATGACATGGAATGATCAATCATATCAACAAGATAAAACACTAAAGATTAAGACAAATGCAAACACGGAACATAATTTCGAGGAGGTGGAATCCTTTATATATTTAGGTACAGTGATATCCAGAAAACCGGATTCTAGTATAGAAATCAAAGCAAGAATAGCATCGGGTACAAAAAGTGCAGCAGCGTTAAAAAAGGTTCTAGCAAGTAATTTGTTTCCACGGTCACTGAAAATTAGAGTTTATAAAACAATAGTGCGGCCTACGGTGCTCTATGCCTCGGAAGTGTGGGGATTAAGAAAGTACGACCAACTTATTCTAAAAGTGTGGGAGCGAAAAATTTTACGAAGAATATACGGGGGAAAATGTGTTGAAGGACAGTGGGTAAGGCGGACAAATCAAGAGCTGTACGAGTTATTTGGAGAGACGAACATAGTTGGTGTAGTGAAAACACATAGGCTCAGATGGCTGGGGCATCTGATAAGGATGAACAACCAAAGAACGCCCGGTAAAATATATAAAGCAGAAATCGGTGGTAAGCGACGAAAAGGCCGACCCAGAAGCCAGTGGAAGAAGGAAATACAAGAAGACCTGCGCAGTTTGAACATTAGAGGATGGGAGGACAAAGCTAAAAATAGAAAGGAATGGAAGAAAGTGACAAACCAAGCCATGGGCCTACTAGGCCTTTAGTGCTTCTGTATATACAGGGTGCCCGTTTTTGGAGCTCCACCATGGGGATCTCGGTAACCATAAGAGATACGAGGTCGGTTAAATTGGGGCAAAGTTGCGCAATTTGGAGCTCAATAATATGCCGGTTTAAAATTTCAAAAATTCCGATTACCTCCGGAGATATCCGAAAAAAACCGGAATTTTGGAAATACGTTTTTATTTTTTCCTCGGCTTATTTGGTGACCTAATTCAAAATGAGTGACACTTCGTCATTGCAACTTTTCCTCCTCTACAACCTGCCGATGTCATATTTAAAATCAGACGTTTCGATTTTCGACAATCATCATCAACTTTGGTTTTTCTTATGGGCACTATCTTGGATTTTCACATTTTTGAATTCAGCTTTGTTTTCTGATTACGGTGATGTATCACATGTTAAGGTTCAGTGTTGCAGTTTGGGTGAAATATCAAAAATTCTGTTTTGCAAAGACTGCCTTGGATATAACATCCATACTTTTGTTTAACAAAGGCATTGTTGACAGTTCGATTTAAGTTGGCTTAACGTCACCTACAGTTACAAAATTAGTATAAATTTATTAACAAAATGCTCTTTTCAACTGAAGAAAAACGAGATATGCTAGAAATTTATTTATTTGACAGTAGGATATAAAAAAGGAGAAAATTATGTTTTAAATTTACAACATAGGATAAAACTAAATTTTGAGAAACAAGTAAATAAAGAAAATTATAAGAGGTGCTCGAAGGGTTCACCCTCCACTTCCAAGCACAGCTCTATGCGTCTTCTTAAATTCTGCATTGATCTTAAAACGTCCCTTCTTCTTATTTTGGTCCTTAAAGTTGTGATGATCTTCCTTCGCAGCTCATTAATATCGGCGGGTACAGATTTATAAATGAGATCTTTCATAGTTCCCCATAAATAGTAGTCTAATGGGGAAAGATCTGGTGAACGTGCCGGCCAACGTATGTCTCCACTGTTTGAAATGACTCTACCCGGAAATATTTCAGACAAATAATCAGCCACTCTCCTAGCATTATGTGGCGGAGCACCATCTTGCTGGAACCAAAGGTTATTCAAGCGGTTGAGGCAAATGTTGTCATCGATGTAATCCGTAAGGTAGGTCCTTAAAAAGTGCAAATACCCATCTGCGGTCAAATTGTCTTCGTAAATGTATGGGCCAATGATCGTACCGCCAAATAAACCAACCCATACATTTAGCCCGAAACGTGCTTGTGGTCGACGTCCTTGGTGTTCGTGTGGATTTTCAGTGGACCAGACATGTTCATTGTGACGATTGAACATGCCTGAGTTGGTAAATTTGCACTCGTCCGTGAATATCACGTTGGAAAGAAAATGGGGATTTTGTTCCAACCGTGCCATGATATTCCTACAAAACGCTGCCCTCCGTTCAGTATCTCCTGGATGCAAGACTTGGGTGATATGAATTTTAAACGGGCGATATTTATGTTTTTTCAAGACTCTCCACACTGCTTGATGTGATACGTTAATTTCGTCTGCTATAGCCCTTGTTGAAGTTGAAGGATTATCTTGAATCTAATGAAGAATTCAATTCATTGCCGTTTATTATTTTTGAGAAAGTTTTAACAATTTACTCACCGCCTGTAAAATTTCCACTTCATTCGCATTTGGTCTATGAACACGTCTTCGAGGCTTAGAAAATGCACCAAACTCGGCTAAATTTCTATGAAGGAATAACAAATAATTTTGAGCTGGTTGTTGTCTTTCTGGATACCGCTGTAAATATCTTTCCGAAGTAACTTGCGCATTTCGATGCGAAGCGTAATAAATTTCTAGCATATCTCGTTTTTCTTCATTTGAAAAGGGCATTTTGTTAATAAATTTATACTAATTTTGTAACTGTAGGTGACGTTAAGCCAACTTAAATCGAACTGTCAACAATGCCTTTGTTAAACAAAAGTATGGATGTTATATCCAAGGCAGTCTTTGCAAAACAGAATTTTTGATATTTCACCCAAACTGCAACACTGAACCTTAACATGTGATACATCACCGTAATCAGAAAACAAAGCTGAATTCAAAAATGTGAAAATCCAAGATAGTGCCCATAAGAAAAACCAAAGTTGATGATGATTGTCGAAAATCGAAACGTCTGATTTCAAATATGACATCGGCAGGTTGTAGAGGAGGAAAAGTTGCAACGACGAAGTGTCACTCATTTTGAATTAGGTCACCAAATAAGCCGAGGAAAAAATAAAAACGTATTTCCAAAATTCCGGTTTTTTTCGGATATCTCCGGAGGTAATCGGAATTTTTGAAATTTTAAACCAGCATATTATTGAGCTCCAAATTGCGCAACTTTGCCCCAATTTAACCGACCTCGTATCTCTTATGGTTACCGAGATCCCCATGGTGGAGCTCCAAAAACGGGCACCCTGTATATATAATTATTGAGTCAGAAGGCCCTCAGTGCTCAGTGACAGCTGACGCCCCATTTCCCATAATGCATGCTTTCCAGCATGCGATTCCGATTCCGTACTTTGAATTTTAATTTTATCTAAAACTTTAACCAAACCGTTTTAAATTTAAATTCTTTAAAAATATTTGGAGAAAAAATATGTAGTTTCAGTAACTGGGCATGAAACTTCTTAAATATTTCTAATAACTAGATGGGGCGACGCCAAACTTGATCTTCGATGTTCCATACCTTACTTTTAAAGCTACCATTTTGAAAATGACTACACTTCACGTTCCTTTTGTTAATTTTATTATTAATATCGTAAATGACCCAAGAAAACCTTTTCATGTGTATATTTGTGCCCCCAAAGCTTTTAACAGTACACATTGTAAATTAAGAAAAAATCTTCTTTCGATCAGGGCCCTCATACCTGGCACTGCGGGGTCTTGCAAATCTATAATTACGACACTACTTTGCTACCTTAAATATTACTAAACATACAATTCTGGATCCTACTCTTCAAAATGATAAACTGAACTCTTTAGACAAAGCAAACGTCCAAATAGCATGTCGTAGTGTGTTTGAACTAGATGAGCCTAAGTAGCGGCATGCGCTGAGCAAGTCGTTAAGTTTCGCGCTCATTTACATACCCGCATATAAAATAATTGAAATTATCTTTTTCTAGGCACATAAGTTGACCATGTATTTATAGATTACTGAAGAGAAATTAAAAGAAATGGTGCACTGAAAAAAAATATTGTTTTGTTTTAAAGATTAACAAAACTATATTGTAGTTCTGCACTAATTATGTTTTATTTTGCATATTATTTTCAATTACAACCACCCATCCAACATACGGTATATTTATACTATGTTTTTTAGTCAAAACAAATAATAAAATCTGAAAATTTAAAAATGCATGTCGGTCGTTAATAACTCCGTAGGTTTAAATGGTTTAATACAAAATCAGATTTTTAATTTTTATTTAACTTTCATTCTTCTGGGGTGGGCCAGACGGCACTCTGGGGAGGGCCTGGCCCCCCTGGCCCCCCCGCTAGTTACGCCAATGACAACTAGTCACCACACGAACACGTCCAACTGCAATTAACTGTCAAACCAATTTACAGCCATTAAATCCTCCAGAAAATATCCAAATATTTGAAGAATCCAACCTCCTTTTACCAAGACTGCACCTATCGACTTTTATATTACTCCTTCACAACCCTCTTCTGCCAGTAAACTATCCTTGATGTACTCCAACTAATATTACTTCTTTTCAGGTTTAATTGTCACGATGATCTGTCCTCTGCATGAAAATGAAATATCCAAATACCACCAATCACTCAGAATGATTCCCAGGAAGATACATCAGTCCTTCATCACGGCTCCTACACTTGCAGTAATCCACACCAGTCAAATCCTTTTCACTCCTTCCCATAAACTGTATCAGTTCCAATAAAGCAGCTCAATCCAAATCTTATATTTTTATTTGTTAGTAAATATTCTTCATCCAATTAAAATTGTAATATATCAAAACTCTTCTTTAATTGAGACATCTTGCTATTCGTAAACCATTATAATCTTATTTCACCTTATTTAAACTTCGTAGATTTATTTATTCACTGTTCTTATTATACCAGGACCATTATTATTATATAAACAGTAAAGTTTTCAATATTTTATTACTATCCAAAATATTATGTTACATTTTTTCAAAGTTTGTTATTCTTAATCCAAAAACAACTCTCCTAACTACCGTATTTTTATTATTGATGCTTACTATATTAAAATATACATTTGATACCTACATACTTTGTTATCTTTTAATATTTTAATTTGGTCTGTCGTATCTGATATCAGTAGTAAATAACTTCTATCTTTTAACATCTTACTTTATAAATTAAACTATATGAAATTTATTCTTTCCATTCTCATTTCTTAAAATATAATCTCTATTTAAAATTTAATTCAAATAACCTTTTATATTCTAAACTTTTGCAAAGACTGACTACAATGCTTTACCAAATTCTTTTATCGTATTAATTATCAAACTATATCCACTCTTATGATATCATAACAATATGTAGATTTACATATTTGATTTTGAACAAAAAGTAACATCCGATTTACTATCATTTATAGATGGCGTTGTCTTCAACCAAATCATTTTGTATAAATCGAAAAATTTGTTTTTTGCATATACTGCTTGCAGGTAAATTGCGATACGTGTTATTTAAATTGTATGGCTATCAATATGGTTATCAATAAGGGATTTCTGACACGGCTGTGTGTATGTTTATATATTTCTCACCATCATTTCCATTTTGTTCTGTAAACTTAAATTGTGTATATATTTTTAGTACCTACTTACGTACTTTGAATAGTGTACCTTTTGCTCTGTTCTGTTCTGCGTATAGATTCGTTTTTTTAGTCTACAATTATAAAACAATTCTATGTAATGTTTTCAAAATTAAAATGTGCTCACATTAAGACACTTTCACTGGTTGCCAATTTTGATGCTTTCAGGGGAACCATTATTGATGCTTCATTTATCTTGCTGGCTGTCTTCAAAACTTGATTTTCTGATTACGCAACAAATGAGATTTTTGTTGAGGTTTATAATATCATACGAAAGGATCAAACATTTAAAGGTGGATTATTGTGATTTGTGTTGTAAGAATTTTGTATTGATTCACAAGATAAATCCAAGATCCAAAAACTTCAAAATGCATGTTTGTCTTTGTCATATGGTATAAAAATATAGTAGACTATTCAATTCACCTGTCATCTGTTGAAAAGTGGCCAATGAAAATCCAGAATCCAAAATGGCCAATCGCCAGTGGCGTAACAAGACGGTTTGGCGCCGGTGTGCAAGAACAAATGATAGCCGCTGTATACAAGATGTTTCAGAAAAAAGAGGGAGGTGAGGGGGGGGGGTAATTTTTGGTCATGCAACACTTTCAATTTAAAAGAAAATTAATCAGCTCTTCTCTTAACATGAAAGGTTACTTACTGCAAAATAAAACACATTTAGATGCTACAATCTTTTAGTAAATATAACATAATAATAATAATAATAATCCCATTATTCCCTATTGGGACCAGTGCCGGTTTTACATGGGTGCTATTGGGTGCTGTATAACCGGGCGGTAAATTTTTCTTGGGCGGCACGCAGAGCGCGCTAGTGTAATAACTCTAGTGGTCACATACGATGTTAGCGGTCACATACGATAGTTCTATTATAGTCTGTTCACTAAACATAAAAAAAACAAAGTGGCCTTTGATTTCTAAAATTTCATGAGTGTACTCCCAAAATGCATCTTTCGTCTAGGAATGTATTTACAAAAAGTTACTAAAACAAATAGGTTAAGAGTGTGACATTTAATTAGTATCTATCATAACTACTTTTAAGGATGATAAACAAATACTGTGTTGGATACTATTGATGTAGTATTTATCAATAGGTATTGTTATTACATTTTATAAAACTTCAGGCAAGAATTTCTAGAATATGTACTTTGACAATGAAATAATGAGATTTATTAATTGTCATTTTTAAATTCAAAGTCACCTGTATGCAGGTGTGGAAACCTTTGCAAAACAAAATACAGGATCCCTAGCACAACAATTTTACATGTATGCCAACTTCAAATTTTTTTTAATGTTTTTGTGTTTACTGAATGGCCTATACATACTCAGACTCGTACTTAATAAAGTTGGCACGACGACGAAGTAAGCATATTATCATGTCTGGCTCATCTCCCGACGTCTGGTAGACCTAAGCAGGCCGCATAATAGTACCTATATTACTAGCTGTAGCCCACGGAGTCTGCCGCATTTAAAATTTAGGACGAATTTAATAACTGCTAGAAGACGAAGCACCACAAAACCAAACACGAGACAGGTCACACACAAAAAGTTCACAGTTGTCAAATACAAGTGTGATGTCAACCGAAGCATCAAAGCCTCGATTTGTAAGGGTGTGTTTAAACGGAGTCTGTGGGCGACTGTGGGTCCCATTCAGCAAGGCAGTAATAAACCCTCATTATTAAATGAAATGTACTTGTGTTCGTAGTTTTAAAAAACGCAATCAATATGCATAATAAGTAATTGTGTTGTTAGATAATGTTCTTATTAAAAGCAATGGGAAGTTTGTTTAGAAAACTCCGAAAATAGTAAACAGTTGAATTAAGCCTTGTACTTTTGCCGGTTTAACACGGCATGTAGTGTTTAATTATTTAAGAGGTAAAAGTGATACTTTGTGACCGGACCGGACCGGACTGCGAGACTGGACGCGTTTGACTGACGAGCGTAAGCGAGTCAGGCAAATCCGGGCGAGGCACATAAAGTAACACAGGTTTGATGAACACGAAAACCCTCTGAGCACTTTAACAATCTGAGAATATATACCTCGCGATCTGTAACTACTGAAAGAATTTATAAGAAACTTGAAAAACAAATTAACTCTGTAAAGGAATATTGGGTTAACGTATTAAAAACGATTGTTAGGGTTATAAATTGGCCCAGTACTTTCAATATCGACGACACGAGTTTGGTTAATATGAAGCCAAAAAAATAGCTTTAACAAGCAACGAAAACTGCGTGGAACGACGGAGCACTAAAAGAAATAGGCAACCAAATACAGAAGTTATTTTAAGAGTAAGACCTAGAGAGAAAATGGGAACATCTTCCAATTCTTGATAATCCAGATAATCTTCAGTTTGAAATTAATCGTATATCCGAAGTGTACAAAAGATGTTTAATCTCCCAAAGATTTAGCGAAATTGTTAAGTAAGTACATGAAAAAAAAATTAATATATTCATGTGTGCCTTCGTATTTTTCTTCTATAATGGTTAGGAATGCTAGTGGGGAGCGTTCATTTTCCACGCTGAAGCGGGTTAAAACCTATCTTCGAAATTCAATTGCGCAAGAAAAAAATCTTTAGCCATACTATCAGTAAATTTTAAAAACCGTACTCACTAACTAGCTAATACAAACCTTTTCAAATTGAAAAGCAAGAAAGCGACTCTTGTAAAACTGAGTGAAACTCCTCTTCTGTATTTTATTACGAATGTGATTGTAGTTACATGTGATCATCTTAATTTTCAAAATTCCTTCCTAATATAGTTCCTAGTATATTAGTAGTCAGACATGTCAATGTATTGCAATATTGGGCATTGGCTTTGTTGTTGTTTTGTGTTGCCTATTTATTAATTTTGACTTTTTAGTTGATTTTAAAAACCAAAGTTAGTTTGTGTTTTTTATTAGTTTTAAAAGTAAAATATTTATTTTTACGTTTTATTTATATTTAATTTTTACTCAGTTCCTAGTATATTAGTGATATTAAGATATATTGTAGAAAACACAAATAGAAAGCCAATGTTTAAGAATGTTATTTTGTTTTTATTTCTTTTTCTTACCTTATTGTTGTAAATAACAACCAAATTTTAGCTTTTTATTTTATTTTCTTCTCCTAATTTCTATATTTATGTCCACCTGATTTGTTCGGCCACAAATATCTTTGTACGAAATAATGACTTGCCACCAAACACTTATTTACTTACACCTGCAATTTCTGCTTTACCAGTTCTGTAACCGTCCACGTTTCCGACCCATAAAGTAGAACAGGTTTTACCATTAAATCAAACACTCGCAAAATATAATATGAAACATAAAAATACATATGAAAATACAAAAACAAAAACCTCGTAAAAGGAATACAAATTTAAATAATTCACAAGAAAAATAAAATTTATAGATATGTAAATATGTAGTAGGTATAGCACTTTAATTAAACTGTCTTTTGTGAGACTTTGCTAAAGCTAACATATCTATCAGTGAATTAAAACCAAGAGTACTGGCTCTTAATTTTTCGATGCTCAGTAATGCAAAACTCTTTAGGCGTATTTGGCTCATCTTACTTAGCAAAAAGTTTTTAATAATTTTTAATTTAGAAAAAGATCTCTCAGTGGAGGCTGTAGTGACGCGATGTAAAAAATAGGATATAAGCTGTATACAAATCTGGAAAGCTAGCCAATGATGTGTGATTAGACAGATATTTTTCTCCCACTTCCTTCACTGATAAGCAAGATTTAATACTAGTTGTGTACGAAGATCGAAATTGTACAATTTGCTTTAGTAAGCCGTCATCGAGATCAGTTGCATACGTAGTTTGAAGTAATTTGGCACTCTCTATGACCTCTGTATCTGAGGCAATAGCCAGAAATTTGCAGTTTAAAACTTTGAATTTATAGTCTGTTACTATGCACTATGCACTATGCAATCTAAGAATCAGAAACACACACTAGAGCTGGAACTTCTAATCTACTCAAAAGGAGAAAAGACTGCGCACTCAAACGAGCCCAGTGGCGCTCACGTATCATAGTCTGTTGCCGCTTTGAACCACTATTCTAGGAAAACTTTTATTTTCACTAAAAACTCCGCTACCGCGGCGCCTATATAGATTCGGCGCCGAGGTTCTTCGCACCCCCTGCACATATGATAGTTACGCCACTGCCAATCGCGCGGCGGGGCGCGAGGCCAAAGAAACAAACGCTTGTCGGGATGACAAGGAAGACAGAGGCCCTTTCATTTGCTCTTATGGGCTTGTAATTTTTAACTAGCATGAAAACTGCTGCTGCGAGACGGCACTCGAGCGCACCTGCGGGAACAGCCTACAAAGGGTGGCTCACAACTCATAATACTATCAACTCGGGGCAACTACGCCATGCTACAGGGTGTCCGAAATCCTTATTTCTAACATCGGCGATGAAAAGTTAAATAACCAGAAATGGGTTTAAAGTATAGACGGCTGCCCTGAGGGCTTGAACGGTTAAAATTAAATTACTGACGACAGCAAAATGGCTTAACAAAGTTATGAACAAAATATTATTTAATACATTGTAATTCATAAAAAACCTGTGGATCTTTGCAGAGAATAATGTAATAACGTAATTTGGTTAAGTACAGGTATTTACTAGCTAATTTAGATTTAACATTTCTTATAATAATCGTTAGGTATATAAAACAGCAATGAGTACGTTATCTCGCAGCTTCTATCCGATGGAAACTTCATCTGATCGTGGTAAGTCAGTCCGTGTTACAAGCAGTGTTGCCAACAGTCGAGAATCAGTTTCCACCAGAAGGTCAAATAAAATCTACCAGAATTCCACTAATAATTTTTTTTTGCCAGATTAATCTTTTATTCACAATAGCACAGATAAACAAAAGTTAAAAAAATAACATTAACATTTAAAGTATTTATTTCCTAGTTTTATTAAAAATAGGAAACAAACATTGCAACACAAACATACACTTCTACAGTTGCTGTTAAAAATGTAGATTCCCAATGATGCTGTTTTAATTAATTTTTTAACACAAATATTGAATTTTTTATTCGTTAAAAGTCTCATCAACAAAATGCAAAGCGCAAGTGACGTAAGATTCGTGAGATAACCCTTTTATAAGCTAGTTTTACATGTTTTTCCCCTAATTACGAGCAAATAACTTTAAAAAATTCCCCATTATGTTGTAATATCTCGCCTTTATTGGAAATACTTTAATTTACTTTAATACCTCGGATATGCTCTAAGTCGGAGAATACGTTCAAATGGCTCGAATAGGGCATAGATCAAAAATAACACTTGGTGAATATTAAAAATTAAATATAATGTGTTTAACTAATTACATTTACAAATGAAAATAATAAAATGCAATGTATATTACAAACGCGAAGGTCGTTGCGTCAACAAGGGGTTGCTCCCGGTCGCCGGTAGGGCTGCAGCACGGAAGCAGAGCGGTCTCGTGGAATGCGCCGGCCTAGCGAACGCTACGCCCCTGGGCTATGTCCCGGAGTGGATCGGCCCGCGCATCAGCTGCTTCGCGCATCGACTTCGGAGAGAAGGTCATCGGTCGAATGCCGCAGTTGCGATAAGCGGTTATTTGTTTACAACAAATGCTGCGAACACTTCGGATTAGAAATTGTGTTTTGAGAATATACCTGACGACGTAAGAAGCTGTGGGAGTTCGCGTTCGATGAGCCGAACTGGACCGGGGCCGCCGGGCAATCTGCCGGCGTTCGCGGCTGGAAAATGTGCAGCGGCGGGCTTCCAAAGATTTCAATGTTCGAGCGAATTTGCGACCTCGAACTGCGGATTGCAGCGCTGCAGAAACCTCCTTCAGGGGGCTTCTGGAATGCTCCCAGGATGTTGGCGGTAGCTCTTACAGTGAGTCCCTTATCGCATAATCTCTGTATGCGTCTAGCCTGGCGGCGACGGGATGTTTACAACTTCCAGGTGCTTTAAAACATGAGCAAATTAATACGATCGAAATGCGGCTTTCGCGAATGCAATTAAAATGCGCGCTCGGGTCTCGGACGGCGGACGGGACGGTGGCGGTGATTTCGTTCAACTGATTACAGGAAAGTTAGTTTACAAATTCCGCGGTTTTGGCCTTTCACTAACAGCGGTCTGGTTATACGGGATGCGGGGTTTGATAAGGATCTCCAGGTTATCGGTATGTTCTCACGGACTGACAGTAACCATACCAGCACCGTAATAATCTTTTAGCCGATTTCTCCTTTGCTTAGACAGTAACCTGCACAGGGCAAAAGAGTAATCGTTTCAGGTGGATTGGGAGAAGGCTTAGGGGAGGACCCCAGAATGGGATCTGTCTTGGGAGCTGCCATGTGCTCCTTTTTATATGTTCA
Organism: Agriotes lineatus; assembly: GCA_940337035.1. Lineage (NCBI taxonomy): Eukaryota > Metazoa > Arthropoda > Insecta > Coleoptera > Elateridae > Agriotes > Agriotes lineatus. The sequence goes on from CALNHX010002977.1 coordinate 25,632, forward strand.
GCGGCTCCCGGTCGGCGCTCGCCCTTCCTACTCTGGCGACGGGGGAAAAACACTCCTACGTACAATCCTGGCCGTCCGCGCAGAGGCTACTGGTCCGTGCTATCGCTTCTTGGCACGGCATCGAAATGCAAACCTTTGATAAGGCGTCGAATTAAATTCCAAATACGTTTCTTTAGAATTTAAATTCATAAGCGAAACGTTACAATGTATTTGATCCAGATTTTTTCCCGCAAAATTCTATTATACTTACTTGAATCATAGCCAGCTTTATCAGTTTCCGCTACGCGCCAGCGTGTATGAATGGCCATGTTTCAATAGTGTTGACATTGCTTTTTATTAGAAGGCAGCACAAAAAACGTGATTATTAGATACAACGTTTACTGTACTGTAATAAAATTAAGCAGAGTGCTATATATATGTACTATACGCACCACCATCTTAAAATGGAAAGTATCTATAAAATTAAGAAAAATACCAGGAATTCACTAAAAAATTTGTGTAATCTATGAGATTTTCTACTATATACTAGATTGAAAATTAGTCCACTAAATACGTGATTCATTCTACCAGATTTAGTAGAAAATCTACTAAGTTGGCAACACTGGTTACAAGCTGCAACGTTTTTGTCGTGCTGTATTTTAACGGCCCGTACGATCCACGAGTAAATCCGTTATAATTTAACGAAGATGAACGATACATTAGAAGAAGACAACCATCTTGAGTAACCACTTCACTTTGCTTTATCGTATGTCA
>CALNHX010002977.1:26407-162126 GCA_940337035.1 Agriotes lineatus
TTTAAAAGGGCTTTATTGGCATAAAAGGCTTTGTTTCCTTTTTGTATTCCTTCTTTAAGTCTTTTATTTTCCTGTTCCGGTCTTGTGATCAGGTTGCCAAGATAATTAAATGTATTTACCCCTTCTAATGTGTACTGCTCTACCTGAATGTCCTGTCTTTGTGCTGGATTCTTGTCGAACTTCATATATTTTGTTTTGGCTTCGTTAATTTGGAGACCATAGTATTTCGCTTCTTTATCGATGCTTTTGAGTTTCTCTATCAGCTCTTTCTTAGTTCTACTAATTATCGTTACATCGTCGGCATAGGCAATAACTTGGGTTCCTTTGTTGATAATTGTCCCTTGTATTCCTACTTTCTGTACGATTTTCTCAATTATCATGTTGAAAAGTATTGGTGATAGTATATCCCCTTGTTTCACACCTGTATCTATTGTGATGAAGTCTGTTATTATTCCATTTATCATTACTGCTGCTTCGGTCTCTTCCATGGTCATTTTTACTAATCTCACTAGTTTTTTGGGAATACCTGATTCTTTTAGCTCCTGTATCATCTTTTGTCTATTGATAGAGTCGAATGCACTTCTGAAGTCTAGAAACGCTATGTGAAGTTCGATGTTATAGGCATATGCTTTTTCCATTATTTGTTCCATTATATGTAGTGCGTCTGTTGTGCCTCTTCCTGGTCTAAATCCCTGTTGGTAGTCTTGGATTATCTTTTCTGTATATGGTTGCAATCTGTTCTTTAGTACATGCGTAAAAACTTTGTATGACGTGTTGAGTAACGTGATGCCCCTGTAGCTGGTGCAGTTTTCCGGGTCTTCTTTCTTATACAGCGGAGTTATTATACCTCTTCTCCATTCTTTTGGCATTGTTTCCTTTTTCCATATCTCACTTATCATCTTGTACATCTGGTGTGTTGTCTTTTCTCTTCCATATTTTAATAATTCATTTGGTATACCATCATTCCCGGGCGATTTGTTGTTTTTTAGCCTGTTTATTACTGCCTGTATCTCCTCTAAAGTTGGTTCAGGTTCTTCTTCTCCTTCGATATCTCTGATTTGTGGCCTGTCTTCTCTATACAGTTGATTCTGTTGACTATCTTCGATTTTTAGTTCGCGTAAGTGGTCTTCCCATATTTCTTTGATCTCTTTTTCTTCGTGTGTTGACTTGCCATCTTTGTTTTTAAATGCTCTTATTTTTATCTTTTGCTTGTTCTGATTACTTTTGATTTGTTGATAGAAATTCCTCAGATTACAGTTTTTGTTCTCATTTTCTATTTCATCAAGTTTCTCGTTCATCCAATGGTTTTTCTTTCTTTTGAATACATTTTTTGCTTTGTTTCTATAATGCCTGTATTGTTCCATGTCTTCTTCCTTCCTGGTCCCCAGCCATGTTTTCCAAATCTTGTTTTTTATTTCAGTTATTTCTCGGCATTCTTGGTCATACCATTCTTTATTTTTGGTTTCGCCTTTTTTGTAGCCTATTGTTTTTCTTGCTGCCATTATAATATTGTTTTTAACTTTCTGCCATTTAGGGTCCACGTCTTCCCCCTCACCCTCTTGTAGTTCTTTGTTTTCTTCTAAACTTTCTTCATACCTTTTTTGCAGTTCCTCGTTTTGCAGTTTTTCCACATCCCATTTTCTTGTTATTTTTGATGCTGTTTTTTGCCCTCTTGTATCCCTTCTATCTTTCATAGTCATTACTACTAAATAGTGGTCCGTGTCTCCATTTGCTCCACGATAAGTTCTTGCATCATTTACATTTTTCAGATTTTTTTTTGCGATTAAGATATGATCTATTTGATTTTCTATGGTACCGTTTGGGTGTCTCCAGGTTACTTTATGGGCCCTGGGGTGTTGAAATCTAGTGGTCGTTATTGTTAGGTTCATCGCTGCTGCTAGGCCGCACATTCTGTGTCCATTGTCATTTGTAGACTTGTGTGCCGTGTGTTCCCCGCTTACATCCTTTAGGTATTCTTCTGTGCCTACTTGTGCATTGAAATCTCCTAATACGATTATATTATCCTGTGCCGTTATTCTTTCAATGACACTTTGCAGTTCTTCATAAAACCTTTCTTTTTCTTCTTCTTCGCTTGATTCCGTGGGTGCATATACTCCTACTAACGTCGTTTTCTTTTTAGTTTTTGCTTCGATTCTTAGCGTCGCTATTCTGCCATTTACTGGTGTAAATTGTATTATTCTGTGCCTGGTGTCTTTGTTCACTATGAATCCCACCCCCTTTTGTCCTTGCTTATTTTCTCCACTGTACAGCACGCTATATTTTTCTTTGGTTATTTCTCCATTTCCTGCCCATCTCAATTCCTGTATTGCCGCCACCTCTATTTTATATCTTTGTAGTTCTTCTGCTATTGTGTTCATTTTACCTGTTTCTAGCATAGTTTTAATATTCCATGTCGCAATTCTTATTTTTTTAGTTTTGGAATTCTTTTTTTGTTTATTTTTTGGTTTATTTTCCTTACTCGTTGTCCTATTCATAGCTTCTGTCGTCCTCTTTACATTCTGCTCTTCTTCGTTTAGTTTTTTGGCTTTAGTTCTTTGCTCTCGTGGTCCCATACGTACAGTTTTCCTTCTACTTCTAGTTTCTGATATCCCACTTTGCTTCGATTTCCTTTTTCTCTTTCCTCTTTTGCCCTTTCTCTTATTGCCATCTGTATTTTTCGTTCTGTTAGCGTCATGTCACTCTCGATGAAAATTCGTTTACCCTTCAGTTTATGTTTATTTTCCATTATAATCTTTTTCTGACTCCATTCGCTCACTTCTACGAGTATTGCTTGTTTTCCTTCCTCTCTACCTACAGCGTATGCTTCCGTAATCTTTGGCGTTATTCCCAGTGTTTCTCGCATAAAGTTCTCTACTTCTCTCTTCGTTTCTTCTTTTCTTGTTTGTAGACCTTTTATGATGATGTTGTTTCGTTTCTTTGCTTTTTCTTGAATCTCATATTTTTCTTCTAGCAGTCCTATTCTTTTAATTAGTTGATTTTTTTCTCTTTCCCAATTTGACTCTTTTCGTATCATTTCTTCCTTCAGTCTTCTTATTTCTTCATTGTTTTTCTTTAGTTCTTCTTTCATCTTCCCCATTTCTTCGTTGTTTTTCTTCAGCTCCTGGTTACTTTTACTTATCTCGCTTTTTAGGTCGGCGGACATGTTAATTATTAGTTGTTTTAGTTCGTCCATTTTTTCTTTTTCTTCCCCTGCTTCTACTGAGGTTTTTTCTTGGGTCTTGTTTACGTTGGGTTCCTTTCCTTTTTTGCTTTCTGCTTTATTATTCGGCGATCTGAGTATTATCTTGCTTTTTTGAAATACCTCGGCGTAGTCTTCTGGACTTGTTGGTTCGTTGTTAGTTGTTCCTCTTTTTCGTTTAAAAAACTCGTTGAGCTGCCCAGTACTGCTCGCCCTTTCGCGTTGTTGTATTTGCTTGTTTTTACTCATCTGATTATGTTGCTGTTGATTTGTTAGGTCTTTTGGCCGCGTTTTATATTCTGTTTATAATTTTTCGTGATCGGGTCTTGTTTTGAGTAATTTAATCGCTCTGTTATTGACCTTCCGCATCTGTGTTTATTTTTACGGCACGTTCCGGCTCCGTCTGGCCTGCAAGGTCGCAAGGTCGCTCGCTATTCCGCCGGTTTCCGTATGTTGCGAGTTATTTGTCGCCCTTAACACTTAATTTGCGGCTCTGTTTGCTTCTTCCCGCCGGTGAATTTTAGATGCTTTTTACGCACTGTCCTCCCCTTCTTCACTGTACTTCGTTGCACTCAGTTGTTTCAGTTCTACACTATTAATTTTACTAAACTGTCGGAGCTCGTCGGAAAGTTTATTATTCATTCGAAATTGCACACAAATACACTTATTTGCTGTTTATCAACCACTTTTTGTAAATGAGCAGCAGCACCTAGCATTCCATACACTGCAAGTAAAAGTTTCCGTCTCTTCAAAGGCGAAATTTTTCCCATTTTAAACGTTTTTACAACTTATTAACAGAACCAACTACGACAAGAAACGGAATACGTAACGGATTTTTTGCATTTAAGGTTAATATATATATATATATATAATCCATCCCTCTCCTACTGTTAGGTGTAGAGGGTGTGTTAAGCCTTTCCATACATAAACTAAAAATTTCATTTACAGTAACTAAACTTATTCTGTCCGTCTAAACATATATGAAAATAATTAAAACTCCATTTACAGTAAATTAAACTTATTCTATCCCAATAAAAAAATGAACTCTATATAAAGATGCCGCAATCGTTTCTCACTGAAATTAGCCCCACTCGGACTTCACATTTCACTCACGTTTTCCGCCCTGTCGGCATGGTTTTATCAGTATTTTGACTCTCTGACTTCGCATCACACTCACTTATTCACCTGATTCAACACTGTTTCTTCCCTATTTTATCATTGCTCTCCATCTGATTCTGTCCTTCGCTATAATCTCTGCCTGGTTCCACAATATTCCTTTTGTCTTCATTATCTTGGCCACTTCTCCATCCCACGTCATTCTAGGTCTACCTTTCTTTCTCCTTCCAATGGTTTTTGCCTCCCACACTTTTCTAACTTGTCTTTCTGCATTCAGTCTTTTCATGTGTCCCCACCACCTCAACTGCGCCTTCTCTATAATCTTCCTGACACTCTCTATACCCAGTCTTTTCCTTATTTCTTCATTTCTAATCTTATCCATTATCGTCACTTTTGCTACTTTCCTAAGATACTTCATCTCTAAAGCCTGAATCTTTTTGTGTTGTTTCTCGGTCAGTACCCATGTTTCACATCCATATAATAACGTCGGTAAATATATGGTTTTATAAATTGACATTTTTGTACTATTGCTGATTTCTGCTTTACTTATGAACCCTCTATTCATGCTGTGAAACATTTTTACCGTTGTCGATATTCTATTATTAATTTCTTCTTCTTGTCTTCCACCTTCCTCAATAGTCATTCCTAGGTATTTTAAGCTTTTTACTTGCTCCACTGCTTTGTTGTTAATTTGTATGTTTACTCTTCTATCTTTGTTATTTGTTATCACAACTACTTTGGTCTTACTTATATTTATTTTCATTCCTTTTTTTTGTAATTCAGTCGTCCATAGATCTACATTTAATTGAAGGTTTTTTTCCGTATTTGCCAGTATTGCAACGTCATCTGCAAATACGCATTCACTCACTTCTACCGGTTCCAGTTTGTGGTATCCTACCTTCATCTTCTTACTTTCGCTGCTTACTTTTCTGATTATTTCATCCATAAATGTGATAAAAAGTAAAGGGCTAAGGTTTCCGCCTTGTCTCACTCCCTGCATAGTTCTGAATTTGTTCGTCTCCATATTGTCCTTCCTTACTATGTTCTCCGTTTTGTCGTATAAAGATTTTATAGCTTCTACCAAATTCTTTGCAATATCAGTTCTCGCCAATATGTCCCATATGTTTTTTCTCACCACTTTATCGAAGGCCTTTTCAAGATCCACACAACATATATATATTTCCTTGTTATAAGGTAACGATTTTTCAATTATATTTCTTAGTGTAAATATATGGTCTTGTGTGCAGTGACCAGGCCTGAATCCACTTTGTGCCCCATGTAGCCTTCCTTCTACTTCCTTTCTTAATCTTCCTTCCAAGATCATTTCATATACCTTGCAAGCTGAGCAGAGCAGAGATATCCCTCGATAGTTCGCGCAGTCCTTCTGGTTACCCTTTTTAAAAATAGGTACTATTACCGAAATTTTCCATTCCTTTGGTACTGATTGTGTTCCCCATGCTTTATTAAGAATTCTTTGTAGAAACCCCATTCCCTCATCTCCCATTTCTTTAAGTAGCTCTGCTTTTAAACCATCAACTCCTGCAGCTTTCCCATTCTTCAACTTTGCCACTGCTTTCTTAACTTCGTCTAGTTGTATACTGTCGCTTGCTTCCTCCATCTGTCCACTGACTCTCTCTCTTCCAGGTTTCTTTTCATTTTGTTCACCTACTTCCACCTCCATTTCCTCAGTTATCTCTGCTCCCTCTAACATTTCCTGGAAGTATTGCTTCCACCTTCTCATTATTTTGTCATCCTCCATTAGTACCCTTCCCTCTTTGTCCATGATTTGTCTCGTCCCGATTTTCCTTCCTTTATTTCTCATGTTCTTCAGTACCCTGTAAAATAGCTTTTGGTTCGCTCTTCTGTCGTTTTCCATCTTGGTCCCAAAATCTTCCCATTCCTTAGCTTTAGCTATTTTGACCTTTTCCTTTACCATTTTCCTCGCTGCTTTATAGTTTGCGTATGCTTCAACGCTCCTCTTGTGCAGGTAGTCTTTCCACGCTTTCTTTTTCATCCTTATAGTATTTTTGATTTCTTCACTCCACCAGCTTGTTCTCTTTTTATTTCCTCCAGTTGTAGTTATCCCACATACATTTGTTTTAAGGTTAAATGAATTTATAAAAGGCTTGATTTTACACACACATTTGCGCATGCGCTATCGTAAACTTCCTAACCCAAAATATGTCTGTATAAACACCTGTTTTTCTTTTTACGACTAAGACTAGGGCTAAGAAAGCTGTATACACCAGCCTTAAAATATTCACATTTTTGCAGTCTGTTGTCCATGTCATATCCATGAACCTAAATTGATATCCTGTTATACTCATGGCATGGCTTTATGATTTCATAAGATTTTTGTTGATTGTGCTGTCTATAATTATTTCTAAAGTTTAGTGTAATGATTGAGTGATCTGTTATTGTAGGTGTTGGCCTTACTTCACGTTTAATGTGTTTGTTATTTGTAATCAAGAAATCAATATTTGTAGACAAATTGTTCGTAACTCGTCTACTTTGATACCAGAAATCTAAACATTTCTGTTATTGTTAATATTCACAGATTTTTTATACTTGTATCCTTTTTTGATATAAATAAGTGTACATCCTGTATGAGAACTTTCTGAAAAACTACGCACTGCGTTGTAACCCACAATGTATATCTCATTTTCTGTAAAATCTTCATAGTCCAGTCAAATGGTAATTCGAGGTGGAAAGTTCTGGTGTAATTGGTTTTAGTGGCTTACTTGATGTTTTTTGGGGTGCTGAACACGAATCTGAAGTTGTCCAACAAAATTTTTTTCGGCAAATATGAGAAATCATAAAAAAACCACTAAAAATCACAGTTTTTTTTAGTTTTTGGCTTATTACTTGCAAAGTAAACTTTTTACGCAAGAGATGACTCTACATTAAAATAAAGACGAGAATTTTTCCTACAATTCATGTTCATATTATTTTTTTGTACGATATATGGTTTCCGCGCTAAGAGGCGTTGAAAAACTGCCGAAAATCAGTAGATTTTGGAATATAGCAAAAAACACATTTTTTACAGCCTTTCCGTTCATAGCACTAAAACTAAGCATTTCTCTGTAAATATTATATACTTCGAAAGAGCAGATAAAATTCTGTACAATTTATGTGTAAATAATTTTTTCGGACTTTCAATAGTTATGAGAAAAGCAATGACGAATGCATGAAGTAGTCAGTCGCCTCCTTATTGGAGGCATATCTTAAATGCATCATTATACGTCTGCGCAGATATGTAAAACGTTAACCTTAAGTTATATAGGTGCAACAAAAAGATAAACAGCAATTCATGGTTGATTAATATGAAAACTGTGTATTTTTATCAATATAATAAAACAGGTATGTGACGTATTGAGCTAGCGGACTATCTTGTGACCTTCAGCTCCCCCTCTTTCTACTGATAGAGATATGAACAGATATTGCTGCTGATTGGTAGTACCATGATAACTGTTTAAAAAATCTGTACATTGGTAAGCCCAAGGTTGATGTGGAAAACCAAGTTTGCTCTTATGCGAAAGAAATTGGGAGAACATTTTTACTTTTATGGAAAACAGTGATGATGAATGTCAGTTTTCATTAGACCAGTTAATAGCTCAGACAGAGGGTGAATACATTCCCCAATGGAAAACAGTAATAAACCATCTACTGAAGAGATATAGGGAGGAAGGGAGGATGTAATCATATCAAAGATTAAACAGAATACGATCGCATGTTTCAAACATACTGGCCAGATGCGTGGTACACCGAAAAACGTCTTCGATTAGTTGAAACGGTGGCTGTTATAATTCTTGAAGAGATAAGATTCCTAGCGTATGTCGTGGATGATTATCCCCCTCCAGATTCTTTCTTGCACGAAAATGAGGCCTTGTTCCTGAGGTTCTCAATCTTTTCTTTGAAATGCTGATACTGAAGAAGAACCGTGAGGACAGTAATAAATAAAAAAAAAAACGTTTTAGCCATTTCACAGTGTTATTAGCGTTGTCAGACCTAGTTCTTTGCCTTACAAATTGGACTATGAGCTTCTTTTTTATAAGAAGTATGGGTCACGAAAACTAATCAATATTATGTCAGCCTTGGGACTTTGCACCTCTTATTCTGAAGCTGTTCGTTTGGAAGTGTCAGTAATCATGAGACCATCTTTACAAATAGACTCCACAGCTTTCCATCAATCCGTTCATGACAACACGAATTTTAACACTCGTACACTGGATGGGTATAATACCTTTCATGCAATGGGGTGTATACATTTGATAATCCTAAGAAATGCTATTGCTCCAGATCAGAGAATTGTCCTCCGAGTAAAGAAAATACTACCAGCTCAACTAGTTGGCGAGATGGGCGCTGTTTCCTTGCAAATTTTTGAGAAAGCAGGTTCTCCTGGCTTAAAGGATTTTCAAAAGTTTTTTGTTTCATCCGATACTATCACACCTTGTTTGGCGGACCTAATTTGGCTTTACAGCAAGTGGAAAGATGTGCCCAGCATTCCAGGATGGACTGGTTCATGAAGCAAACCACAAGTGGTCTCCTTTGTGACACAACCTTTGTTGCTTGCGTGCCATTTATCAATGCTCCATCGAGCGATTCAACAGTATATGTACAGCTTTACTCACTTCCGTAGAACAATTAAAATCTATGAATCAGCAAGCATCTGTGAACACTTTCGACCTGCCGAGGCTGGCTTGGGAATGAAGATCCTGAACAATGGGGTTGGAAGAAAACCACAGATGGTCTGGAGCCAGTAACCACACTAGAACCACCAGCACCTCAAGCCGTTTTGAAACTTATTTCTTGCAAATGCAAGAAGACCTGTCAGAAAAACTGTGGATGAAAAAAGCAGGCCTCGAGTGCTCCAATATGTGTGTGAACTGCGAAACCAGTTGCAATAACATGCCTCTTACTGAAATCGAAGAATACGGGGATGACCCGGAACTTCCTGAAGTACTTGAAGGTAACTATGCATAAATAATTCCATTTCACCTTGATTTTTTTTACTCATTCACTTTTATTTATGTGTTCAAAATATGTGTCCTAATACAACTATTAAATGTTCAAACAATTAAAACTAAGTCATTATAATTATATTTAATTAATTTTTTTAGATGTAGAAGAACTGGAAGGCATCCCTGCAGAAATCATGGAACCTTTGACCAAGAGGGCTTAATTTGACTGAGGAGGTTCACTTCAATGTCAATAATAATATAATAATAAGCGTTTTATAAAATACCTACCTATGTACCCATGTTATTATATGTATTGTTTAACATTGCACAGATTTCATATTAATCAACCATGAATCGCTGTTTATCTTTTTGTTGCACCTATATAACCTAAGGTTAACGTTTTACATATCTGCGCAGACATATAATTGTGCATGTAAGTATATGCCTTCAATAAGGAGGCGACTGACTACTTCATGCATTCCTCATTGCTTTTCTCATAACTATTGAAAGTCCGAAAAAATTATTTACACATAAATTGTACGGAATTTTATCTGCTATTTAAAATTATAGGATAATGTTTACAGAGAAATGTTTAGTTTTAGTGCTACGAACGGAAAGGCTGTAAAACATATGTTTTTTGCAATTTTCCGAAATCAACTGATTTTCAGCAATTTTTCAACGCCTCTTAGCGCGGAAACCATATGTCGTACAAAAAAATGATACAAACATGAATTGTAGGAAATTTTCTCGTCTTTATTTTAATATAGAGTCATCTTTTGCGTAAAAAGTTTACTTTGCAAGTAATAAGCCAAAAACAAAAAAAACTGTGATTTTTAGTGGTTTTTTTATGATTTCTCATATTTGCCGAAAAAAATTTTGTTGGACAACTTCAGATTCGTGTTCAGCACCCTAAAAAACATAAAGTAAGTCACTCAAAACAATTACACCAGAACTTTCCACTTTAAGCTCTTTTTGAACACCATTTTACTGGACTATCAGTAACGTGAGTCTCTGGAAGACATAACTATTGGTTCCTCATGGTTTGTAATCCAGTTTGGCTGAGTTTTATGTGTTTTCAGTCCTTGGATATTTAATAGTGGTCTTTGGTTGCTAAGTATTACTCACATTCACAGTATACAGTGCTTTCGTAAAGTAGTGGATAAATTCCTTAAAAATTCAAGGAATAACTTTTGGAAAAAATGCAGGGATCTGTCGATTTTTAGTTTTATTTGCGTATTTTTTCGAATAAAATCTATATATACAGGGTAGGATTTCCAAGTCCCGGGACCAAAAGTGTTTTCGGGACTTACGAGCTAAATTTCAGGTCCCGGGACGAGTCCCGAAGATCCCGAAAATGTCCCGAAAGAGAAATAGTGTTCAGGTCAAATTTCCGAATGAAATTTCCAAAGAAAAACAAGTGTTTTAAGTTAAATAAAGTATTTTTGTGCTGATAATTTGCGTTGGGGCTCGTCTACAACTGCATTGCTTTCTTCTGGTACTGAAAATGTCTGTCGCTTTTGTTTGTACTGCAAAGTGCGTGTGTAATCCTTTCGTCAAGCTGCCTCTGATTATGATAATTTTGTAGGAACCCACTTCACATTTCGCCAATTGTTTATCTTCAATATATAAAACTGTTGCCATAGTGACTTCAAATCGTTATTTTTTTAAATGTAGAATGAAGGTAGGTTGCGAATCGGAATTCATTCTAATTGTAACGCTTTAGCAGACAAATAACGAACACACTTAAAACCCAAAAATATAAATTATTCAGCTTCTTCGCAGATATCTAAATCCAACAAAAAAAAACAGACAAATACATAAATAGAAGAAGATATGCAAATGTGACTGAAACAACACACAGGTTTAATTCTAACCTACCGAAAACAATACCTCTCCTGCGTTACGCAAAACGCAAATAATGCAGAATGTACAAGAGGCATGAGTAATACGCCGGATGCCGGTGAATACCCGTCCTAATTCTCTGATATCGAGTATACGCACGCATGTTGACATGTTCCCGGGACTTCGCCTGGGCTGGCTGTGGTCCCGGGACTCGGTTTTTGTGGTAGAATCCCGGGACTGTCCCGGGACCGGATCCCGGGACTGGAAACCCTAATACAGGGTGAAAATACTAAATTTATTATTTTGCAATCTTTAATTTTTTTTCTTAATTTTTGGTTGTGCGATCTATACTTAAAAATTAACTTGGTGTAAGTAAAAAAATGCGGTAATAAAAAATCTGGTGTGATACACTCACACAACTTCCTTTTACAGTGATCTTATAATTAGTCAAAAAATTTAATTTTTAATTTTTAAGCATTTGTCAAAAATTTTCAAAAATTACGAATTCTACAAAAACGATACAAAATAGAGCGTTAGTTGAAGAGACAAATTTTCTCTAAAATTTTAAGCAGAATTCAAAAATGTAATAATATACCGGGTGTTGTATTTAAAATAGGAGTTAATAAAGAAAATAGAAAAAAAAACAAAAGAAACCCACTTTAGAAGTATTCCACTGGAAAATCACCTATCTCTCGTCAATGCACATTAAAAATGTAATAAAAATGTAAAGTTTGAAAAAAATCGTTAGAGCCGTTTTTGAAAAAATCGAAAAAAACTGAAAAATCACAAGAGTAAACACCTACTTCCGGTTATGCGATTTTCTTCAAAAGCATGCTGTCTCATCTACATAGTACACAAAACTTATATATGAAGTTTCAACGCCATACCTCTTTTCGTTTTTGAGATATTCTGTTCACAGACAGACAGACACACAGACCAATGAAAAAAATATGTTTTTTTGGATCAGGGGACTCTAAAACGTGAAGATCTGTTGAAAACTCAATTTCGAATTTTTGGGGTAAATCCAATACTTCCTTTATCGTAAAAGGAAGTAAAAAAAAGAGAGTTTCCATTTAAAAGAAAACATTGATGATTTCATACCTCCTACGCAGATCACCCTGTATATATAGATTTTATTTGAAAAAATGCGCAACTAAAAATAAAAGACAACCGGTCTCAGCATTTTTTCCAAAAGTTATTCCTTTAATTTTTAACGAATTTATCCACTACTTTACGAAAGCACTGTATATCGTAACACTACAAGGCGTGTAGACGTAAGGCTTGTTTCACTATCTGTTTTCACTGCTTTCTGTCTTTTTCCTTTTTCTGTCCATCTTGCGACACCAAGTTTTTCCAAGTCGTTCGTCACTTGGTTTTGCCATTTGCTTCTTGGCCTACCTCTTCTTTTGTTACTCTCTGCATCTCCCCTCACTATTTTCTTTGTTATTTTTTCCCCTGCCAGTCTTTCTGTGTGTCCTATCCATCGTATTCTTTGTGCTTTAATTACATTCACTATACTTGGTTCTTCGTATAGATTGTATATTTCCTCATTGGTTCTTCTTTTCCATTCCCTGTTTATCTTCTTTCCTCCGTATATTCTCTCAGCTTTCTGTTCTTTTTTGTTTATTATCCAAGTTTCGCACGCATATAGCACTGTTGGTTGTATCACCGTCTTGTACACGTATATTTTTAGTTTTCACGACACTGTCTTTGATTTCAACACTGGTATTAACCTTCTCGCACTTTTATTTCCTTTATTTATCCTTGCTCGAACCACCTCACTACCGCTGCGATGCTCGCTTATAAGTATGTAAAATCTTTCACATGTTCAAACATGCATCTCCTGTCTGTTTCTTACTCCCCCACTTCATATATTTTGTTTTTCCCTCGTTGATCGCGAGTCGTACATGTTCTACAGATTTTTTGTCAGCTCATTCTTAGTTCTACCTATAACTGTTACATCGTCGGTGTAGTGATGCAACCAGAAAAAAAAGCGTTCGTTTCTTTTTTAAATCCAATTTTTTTTGTAAAAAAAACCTAGCGGTCTGTTTTTTTTTTTTCGTTTTTTTTCAGAATTAAAGTGTCGTTTGCTTACATGCCGCCAACCATACCTACCAAAACGTGCCGCCAATTACAAAAATGAATAAAAAACAAAAAAAAAACGTTTATCTGTTTTTTTTTAAGTTTTTTATTCTATTTAAAAAAAAACGCGTTTTTTTACATCACAACGTCAGTGTATGCTAAACATTGGTGTTCTTTATAAAATATTGTGCTGTTCCTATTTATCCCTCTTCCCCTTATGACTTTCTCCAGTATTACATTAAGCAATAATGCTGACAGTGAGTCGCCTTGTCTTAATTGTTTGTTTACTTCGCCATGTATTCTCACTATACTTTCAGTTGTGCTAAGTGTCATTTTTACCAAGTTCATTAACTTCGTTGGAAATCCGAGTTCTTTCATTGTGCGTTGTTTACAGAATCGTATGCCTGTTTGAAATCTAAGTACAGTACATGCATTTCAATTTCGTATTCATATGATTTCGGTTGGATATGTCTGAGTGTGTGTATTGTTCCCGAATCCTCCTTGGTACTCCCCAATCACCTTTTCCACGCATGAGTTTAGTCTTACTTTTATGCAGCTTGCTGTTATTTTGTAAACCGCGTCTAGCAGAGCGATACTTCTGTAGTTTTGAAATGGTGTTTTTCTACGGTCGCCTCTAAAACTGACTATTAAAAGCTCACTGTCAATGCGAAAAGTTAGCGATTCACAAATTTTTTCCCTAGTAACCATTTTAACATCGCAACCACGTAAACAATGTCTTAATGAAATAATCGCGTCACTTCATTTTACTTTACGCATCGCCATGGCTAACCTGATTATTAATTTAATTCGTCATTTTTCTGGAACTGGCTAAAATTATTGACAATTGCATCACGGTGCGTCCATCATCACGCAACATTTTTATTGAGTTTGTGAGTTTTTGTGAAGTTGAAGATGGAATCTGAAGATAAGATATTTATTTATTTTCCTAAAACGTCTCGTGTTCTACTAAAATTACACTTATTTATACAGTACAAGTACATAGTGTATTACACAGTGTCATTGATGTATTTCTGGTTGCCTGTTATAAAAAAAATTCAATTATTTAACAAATTTGTCATTTATTTAGGACCGTAGAAAAAAATTTGTATGTATTTCGAGTGTAAAGAGCCATTTTGGTATTCGGTTGCTTTTTCGCGCCTCGCTGCCGCTCGGCACGAAACTCGCATCCTCATACCAAAATGGCTCTCTTTACACACTAAATACATAAATTACTATTTTGATCTTTTTTGTGGATGGGGCATATTATTGCCACCACCCATTTCTTTGGCGTCTCTTTCTTTTCCCATACTTTCTGTACTAGTTTGTATATTTTTCCTGTAGTTTCTCGCTTCCATATTTTATCAGCTCTGCCTTTATTCTATTTTTTCCAGGGCTTTTATTATTCTTTAGTCTAGAAATTATGTTTTTGATTTCTTCATTTCTCAGTGTTTCTACCTTTTTGTCTATGTTTGGATTGACGGTCCTTCCTCTTACTAATTTTCTGCTGCTGTTGCTGTTTGACCGCCTTGTTCTTTGTTTCCATTAGCATTTGATGAAAGTGTTGAGGCTATCTTTCCAATATTTCCTTATGTCCTATTAAGTTTCCTTCTTTGTCTTTGCATAATGTTATCTTATTCTGATTTCCTTTTTTTTCTTTTTTACATCTTGGTAAAAGTTTCTTATTTCTCTGTTGTTAAAGTTTTCTTCCAGTTCCTCTATCCTGATTTCATTATATCTTATCTTTTTCCGTCTACACATTTCTTTGGTAATTCTCCTTTGTTCTTTATATGTTTCTTTGTTTACTTCCGTTGAATTTTTTAACATCTCTGTTCTTGATTTCTTCCGCTCTTTCACTGCCTCTTTGCATTTGTCATCAAACCATTGTTTCTTTCCGTCTGTTGTATTTGATATTTCCAGTACTTTCGCTGCCTCATGCATCACTTTTTCTATTTCTTTCCACTTTTCTTCAATGTTGTTTTTCTTCCTCAGCTTTCTAATCCCTATTTTTATTTCTTCGTTATATCCTCGTAAGGTTTCCTGATTCTGTAGTTTTTCTATCTATTCTTTGAATCTGTTTCTTTCTCTCTCTAGCTTCTGGCATTTTTTGTTTGAATTTTATTCTTACTAGCATATGATCCGTATCCGCATCCGCCCCTCTGAAGCGGCTCACATCAATTATACTCCCAGCATGTTTTTCGTCGATCAAGACATGGTCGATTTGGTTTCGTCGTGTTTCCATCTGGTTTTGTCCATGTTTCCTTGATGTATTTCCTCATGTTGGTGGGCGGTACTTTTGACTCTCATGTTATATTCTGTTGCAAACTCTATCATGTTTTCTCCATTCTGGTTGCTCTCTAGATTTTTACTAAAATTTTGTATTACTGGTTTATATATTTCTTCTCTTGCAATTTTTGCGTTAAAGTATCCTGCCACAATTTTTATGTCATATTTTGGAGTTTTCCTGTACACTTCTAATTTTTCATAATACTCGTTTTTTCTTCTACGTCTTTTTCTTCCATTGGTGCATGTATATTAACTATGGTTATTTTTCTGAACTTTCTTTTGATTTGCAGTGTGCACATTTTGTCAGTTATTAGTTCAAATTTTACTAATGTTTCCACTCATTACTCATTAGAAATCCCATACCAAATCTCCCCATTTTTACTGCCGCTATTTTGAAGTGCTATTATATCTAATCTGTATTTTTTTATTTCTTCTATTAAATTTTTAAATGCTCTTTTTATGTACGTACCCTTTACATTACATGTTGCCATTATAATAAATTATATCCTCTACTTTGTTTTTGTCATTATTTAATTTTTGCCTTTCCTGATCATATATTTTTCATTTGCCTATATCTTGGTCTGTGTTCTTTGCGATTTTTGTCGTCTCATAGAATGTGGTTGCGGGTTGCATCAGTTTTTTGTTATTTCTTTCCGGCTTTCATCTCAGGTGTGTATTTATCATTCAATCTCTATCTTTTTATAACCAATTCTTGCTTTTAGGCCTTCTTTCTTCTTTTCTTGGGCTATTCTCTAGAGTTAAGCTCGGATTCCCATTTCCTTTGTTATCAAGTTATTCTCTATAAAATCTGTGAGCCTTTCAACTTATTCTTGTTTTCCATAGTCTTTTGCTTGCTACTCCAGTTTCCCATCTCCACTATGTTAATTGGTATTCCTTTTTTGTTTGCAAATGATCCCACTTTTTTTATTTGCATTATTTGCATTTAAAGTGTAACTTTTAAAAAATATTTTAGGGTTTCATCCAAAAGAAAACGACAACTTTGTATCTCCCAATTCAGCTGGCGTAATTGTGAAGTGAACGATTCCGTGAGTGTCTTAGATACTTTATCAAATGAGATGAAAAGATCAGTGATGAACCACCGATTGTTTTCGAACTCTTATAGCATTTTTACGAGATCAAAAGTGAATCGTCTTATAATTGGTGATTCTTCTTCTTTCGGCTTCACAATCCCGAGGGATTATAGCCCCTTCTTTCGAAGGATGTTTGATCCATATAATGGGCTGGATCAGAGCCCTTTTCCTTTATCTTCTTCAAGTTTATTTATACGAGGCTTGTTCAATTGAAACCCATCTTTGGTCAGGTTAGCCTTGGAAACAATTGTAATCACTCAACTGACGTTTTGCAATGTTAGTTGTGTTTGTAAACGTCACACTGATTAGTTCCTATCATTTGTATTTGACAGCGATTAGCACGACAATGCTCGGCCTCATGTTGCCAAAGTAGTGAAAGAAAATCTACAACGAAAGAAATGGAGGATATTAGAGCATCCACCTTATAGTCCCGATTTATCGCCCTGCGATTTTCACATCTTTGGGCCACTGAAAAAGGCGTTAAAAGGTAATCGTTTTCACGAAGAAGTACAAAATGCCGTAAAAGAATTCTTCAAGCAGCAGCCACAAGAATTCTTTAAGCAGGGTATACATCGGTTGGTGAAACAATGGGATATGTGCCTTAATTGTAGTGGTAATTATTTGTAAATATATTTGCCAATAAATTTTTTCTGGACCAAAGATGGGTTTCAATTGAACAAGCCTCGTAGTTATAGTTTTTGGTGTGTTTTTGCTTCTTCTGTAATTTTTCTCCATTTTTTTCTATCTTTGCAAGATTTTCTCCAAGTTCCAGCTCCGAGGGCTGCCAAATCTTGTAAAACAGCATCCCACCATCTGATTCTCGGCCTGCCTCTTCTTCTTGTTTCTGTGGGTCTCCACTCTGTCGTCACCTTTATCGGGTCATCTTTCTGGGCTCTCATAATGTGTCCTAACCATTTTAGAAGCTGCGCCTTTATAAATCGTACAATGTTCTCTCCCTTCATTTCTTGGTCTATCTCGTGGTTCATCATTGGTCTGCATTCATCACCGTTTACTTTGACTGGGCCTAGTATAATTCTGAGAATTTTTCTTTCAAATCTTTTTAGTTCTTCTTCTTTCTTTGTTAGCGCGAACGTTTCTGTTGCGTACGTTACAATGGGTCTTATTAATGTTTTATAAATCCTTAATTTTGTAGATTTACTAAGACTTTTGCTTTTGAGCAGATGTTTGTTGCTGTAATACCCTTTTGTTTCCTTTTTGTATTTTGCTTTTAACTTTTCCTTCGCCAGATATGGAGATCGGTGTCCCCAGGTAAGTAAAAGTGTTGACGACTTCAAAACTATAGTCTCCTACTTGAATTCTATTACCCGCATTTTCTCTGATTGGGCTGAGCTTCATGTATTTTGTTTTCTTTTCGTTGATCAATAGTCCTACTTTTTTGCTTCGTTATCTATGTTCTCTATTCTCTCTTTCAGTCCCTTTATCGATCGGGCAGTTATTGTTAGGTCGTCTGCATAAGCTATTGCTTGTGCCTCTCGGTTAATTATTGTGCCATGTATATTTACTTTTCTTATGATACCTTCGAGAACTAGATTGAATAGTGTAGCGGATATTATGTCGCCTTGCGTTACTCCAGTGCTGATTTTGAATTTTTCAGTGTAAGCTCCTTCTACTTGAACCATTGCTTCTGTGTCGTCTAGGGTCATTTTGATTAGGTGTATTAGTTTTGTTGGTATTTTCAGCTCTTCTAGAATATTTATCATGCTTCTCCTGTCTACTGTGTCAAAAGCATTTTTAAAGTCAATGAATATGATGTGTAATTCAATACCAAATTCCACGGCTCTTTCTATGATTTGTTGTAGGATATGTATGGCGTTGGTAGTTGAACGTCCAGGTCTAAAACCTTGTTGGTAGTGCCCTAATACTTGTTCTGCGTGTAGGATTAGTCTATTATTGAGGATTCTTGAAAGGATTTTGTAAGTAACATTTAGTAGTGTTATTCCTCTATAGTTTGCGCATTCTTCCTTTTCACCTTTCTTGTATATCGGTATTATTGTTCCGATGTTCCAACCTTTGGGCATTTTCTCTTGCTCCCAGATTTCTAGAATAAGGGCATGAATCAGTTTGTGTAATTGAAGATCTCCATATTTTAGAAATTCGGGTATTATGTCATCATTACCAGGTGCTTTGTTGTTTTGAATTTTTTTTATGGCTTCGTGCACTTCCTTGAGTGTTGGTTTATTTATTGTTTCTTCTTCGTCTATGATGTTTTGTCTTCTGTTTTTGTTTTCTGTTAAATTCCATTTGTTTTGTTTGTTCAATAGGTCATAAAAGTGATCTTTCCATATTTGTTCTACCTGTTTCTTTTCGTAGCATAGTTTCCCTTCATTATGCTTCATTCCTCTTGTTTTAATGTTTGGTTTACATTTTGTTTGTTTTATGTTATTGTAAAAATATCTTATGTTTTTCGAGCTAGCGTTTTCTATTTTTTCTAAGTTCGTTTTTATCCATTCTTTTTTCTTCAGCTTACATACTTTGGTAGCTATATTTCTCTTCTCTTTATACTGTGTTAGGTCCGTTTCCTTTTTTGTTTTCAGCCATTTTATTCTAGCTTCATTCTTCTCTTCTTTAACTTCTCTGCATTCTTTGTCGTACCATTCTTCTGTTGGTCTTACTGGTTTCTTGTATCCAATAGTTTGTTCTGCTGCTTTTATTATATCTGTCCTTAGTTGAGTCCATTGTGTTTCTGCATCTGTTGATTTTGCGAGATCTCTTTGTTTTATGCAGTCTCTATATTCTCTTCTTATTTTCTCTTCTTTTAATCTTTCCAAATTCCATTTCATTTTAGTGCTTATTATCTCGGGTTTTCTTGCTATTATCTGTGTTTTTATCGTTGCGATAACTAAGTAGTGATCAGTGTCTGCATTTGCTCCACGGTATGTTCTTGCGTCCTTCATTAGCAGTATTTGTTTTTTTGGTACTAAGATGTGATCAATTTCGTTTTCTGTACGTCCTGCTGGGTGCCTCCATGTTATTTTGTGATGTTTTGGGTGTTGAAATTTAGTTGTAATAACATAAAGATTAAGTGCTGCTGCTAGTTGACACATTCTGTAGCCGTTGTCGTTTGTTATGTCATGAGCTGTGCATTTCCCGCAGACCTCTTTAGTGTAATCTTCTTTCCCCACTTGTGCGTTAAAATCGCCCATCACTATTATTTTTCTGTGTAAAGGTTCTTTTTCCCATATATCTTGTAGTTCTTCGTAAAAGCTATCTTTCACCTCTGTTTCGCTGGTTTCAGTTGGTGCATATACATTTACAAATGTTATGCTCGCAGTTTGAGTTTTAATTGTTAATTTTGCCAACCTTCCACTTATCGGTACAAAGTTGGTTATTCTATTTTTAATTTTTTTTGTGATAAAGAAGGCAACCCCCTTATTGCCTTGTTTTGCTTCTCCACCATATAACACACTGTATTTTTCCTTGGTGATTTCACCTATACCAGCCCATCTTATCTCTTGTACTGCCATTATCTCTACATTGTATTTTTCCATCTCGTCAGCTATTTGTTGAATTTTTCCGGGTTCTAACATGGTTTGAATGTTCCAAGTTGCTATCTTCATTTGTTTCTTTTTTTGGGTTGCTTTCCTGTTCTTTCGTTTTTCTTTTTTTGTTTTAAATTCTAATTCTTCTTTATTTGTCTCAATTTCCTTGTACGTTAGCCTGTTCGTTGTCTGTGTCGTTATTGGTCTACGTTTAATTACTTTTTTGGAATCTCCGTGTATTGAAAATCCAAATTTTGTTTATCCATTTTGTTATTGTAGATGGTGGCTGATGTATCTTTCTTATGTGGTGCAAGTATACTCTGTGTCCACGTTTTATTCTTCTTTGGGACTAGCACTAGTAGCAGCACATAAATTAGTAAACGAATGAATTGATTTGCTTGAAAAATTTTGTTGCCGTCTGCATTTTATTCTTTTAGAATCGGCAATGTAGCCTTCCGCTACGGAGGCTGATTTCTATCCCCCATGGCGTTTCAAAGCGTTCATAGTCACACCTCCATCGGTACATAGTGTGGCAGAGGACCTGCGCAAACACATGTTCCGTGTATCTTAGACAGGACTCTGACAGGCTAGAAAGCGTTCGCAATCGAACAATTACGATCATCCGTAATCGCTTGAAATGTAAGTGAACATCTGACATAGTTGTTCGGCATCCAGCATCCATGATGGTCATTGTTCTCGCGTAAATACACGTAACCTCAAAATTTTGTAGTGTTTTAGTTTTTATAGTACTCAAAGTCACACTTTTGAAATTTAAAACACAAATACAAACTTTGGGGTTATGTAGTCACGTGCTTATGCACTTTAGTGTGCAATGAGTATCGTCCTGTGCAACTTGCACTGAACTACGCAAGCGCCAACCATTGTCCGCTATCGTCCACCAACAAAGTTTTCCAGTCGAATTGAATTTTGTGCTGGACGGTCGATATCGACCGCTATCGATCGTGACCGTTCGACATTGTCAGAGTAGGCGCATTCAAGTAAATGCATTGGAAATGTTGAACGGTCGCTACCGATCGACGTAATTTTTTTGTCAGAGTCCTGGCTTATTGAATTTTTGATCCCCAGAAATGTTGCTATTTCCTTCCTATTGCTCCCTTCGAACTTGTTGATACCAGTTATTTGCGGGGTTCACTTTTCGTTTTGAAAATTATGGAAGAAGGAATTTGACGGTGCATTTGGTGGTCAAAGATTTGCGTATTTTTAACAATGTTATAAAAACTGTCAGTCATTGAAAAGGTGCGTGGAGCTTTGGTCTTAGTATGCGGAGCAAGTACTTGTATACAACTCTCGTAAAATTACAAATGTTCACATTTCGTTGCGTAGAGATCGTTTACACGGCAAGCTCCTATTACTCCCATTATAATTGCAACCTTAAAAATTGAGGTTAGATATTTAATGATTATAATCTTTGAATGTCTTACCTTTGTTGCCAGATATTTAATATCAGGCGCTCGTTAATAAATCTGTAAATTTCCTCTCCAGTAAATGCTTCAGATTTTTTTGGCTGATAACCTTCAGATTGTCGTTTTAATAAAGCACATACTCTTGCATAAGGTTCTTTGCCAATGTTATGTTTAATGTTACAGATGCTTTTCAGCATTGAGTAATGGCTCCATAAAGTGGACGACTTACATTTCAGTGTATGCTCTTGCCGCTTCTCGAATCTTTGGAGACGTACGTTGTATATCATTTTCACTGTTTTTAGTATTCAAGTTTGCACAAATTCAGTCGTTTCAACAAAACAAAGCACTTTTATCCGCAAACGTCATAAAAGTGACAACTTATGTGTCTTTATTGACAAGGTAAAAGTGTCACTTTATCTGATTAATCAGATAAAATAGCAACTTTTGCATACTTTATGTGCCTAATGACATAAAATCGTTGCTCTCTTTCTTTCTTTCTATGTTTGTTCGCTATCTTCTCCGAAGATACTGGACCGTTTAAATTGTATGATGGCTTAAAATTTTGCTAATTTTTAGACTTCGATCGTAGGCCGGTTTTTATTTTCAAAAAGTTTTAATTTAATTAAGTCCTTTAAGCAGCGGAGCGGAGCATCTGTCGCCGTGGGTTATGGTGTGACAGCTGCTGTGGCCGTGTGCTATTAGCTCGGGTGATTCAGTATGTTCATATATCATTATAGTAGCATGTTATTTAAACAACCGAGGTTGGCGCAGAGGTAGAGTGTTCGCCTGTCACGCGGGTGGCCCGGGTTCGATTCCCGGCCTGTGCATCCTTTTTTTTTAAATTCATATTAATGAAATTTATCTGAATACGTTTGCAGATAAAATAGTATATGTTATTCGGAGTAAAAGTGACTTTATGTGGCTTAGCTGTATTATTTGCCTCACTAACGTTCGGCAAAATGAACTTCAGCTTCGCCACGTAAAGTATCACTTTTACTCCTAATAACATAATCTACTATTATTAACTTGACATTAATGTCATTCGTTGATAATGTAGCTTATTAATTGAAAAAAACTGCCTGTGGAATATGAAATTTCATATTATACTAGTGGAATATGGGCCGCTTTTTACTTCCTTTTACAATAAAGGAAGTATTGGATTCACCCCAAAAATTCAAAATTGAGTTTTCAACAGATCTTCACATTTTAGAGTCCTCTGAACCCAAAAAAACATTTTTTAACATTTTTTTTTATTGGTCTGTCTGTGTGTGTGTCTGTCTGTCTGTGAACAGAATATCTCAAAAACTAAAAGAGGTATGACATTGAAACTTAATACATAAGTTTTGTGTACTATGTAGATGCGGCGGAAAGCTTTTGAAGAAAATCGCATAACCGGAAGTAGGTGTTTACTCTTGTGATTTTTCAGTTTTTTTCGATTTTTTCAAAAACGGGTCTTAACGATTTTTGCAAACTTCACATTGTTATTACATTTTTAATGTGTATTGATGTGAGATAGGTGTTTTTCCAGTTGAATACTTCTAAAATGGAATTCTTTTGTTTTTTTTCCATTTCTTTTATTAACTCCTATTTGAAATAGAACACCCGGTATATTATTACATTTTTGAATTCGGCTTGGAATTCTAGAGAAAATTTGTCTCTTCAACTAACGCTCTATTTTGCACCGTTTTAGTAGAATTTGTAATGTTTGAAATTTTTTTACAATTGCTTAAAAATTTAAAATCAAATCAAATTTTTGGCTAATTATAAGATCAGTGTAAAATGAAGTTGTGTGCATGTATCACACCAGATTTTTGTATTTAGAGTTGGAAACATAATGACAGTTGTAGATAAAAGAATTTTCATGCAATATTTAAATTAAACATTAACCTATTTCAAATTACCCGTACTCAATTCAGCGACAATTTTACAGGGACCCATTAGTATATTATGATACGAGTTTTATAAGAAGCAAAGCGACAAAATGCCTTAGAAACGAGGTATCACACAGTATTTTAGTATTTTGCCACTTTTTGAAACAAAAAATAAACTTTCAAAATTTCACGGTAGTTGGTAACATTTGTGCGGTGCAATAAAGGCGGCTATTGACAGTTCGATATGTACACGAAGCGAAGTAACTATGTCTGCCAACTTTAAAAAAATTAATTGCTCCGTTTTAAGTATTTTTATTACAGCATCTCTTTTTGTCTATTACGATACGCAAACGAGTATCGTAATAGCCTCAGTACGAACGCAAAGTAGATAAACAATATTAAAAATGTATTGGTGCTTGATTGATGCGCAGCAACTATAGGTGGTGCTACAAGTCGTCTCCTAAAATTGAATGAAAGAGTTGGAAATCTATTTCTTTTCTTTATAATAATAATAATAATCAGCCTAAAAATCTCGATTTCCAGCAAAGGCCTCCCCCATATTCCTCCAATTCTGCTTATTCGTCGTTAGATTCATCCACTGTTCACCTCCCGCTTCTATTAGTTCTTCCTCCCACCTGCGTACTGGTCTTCCCCTTTTTCGCTTTCCTCTCCTGGTCTCCAGCAGGAAGTCCTGATTGTCCAACAATCTTCTTGGAGCCTCATTACATGCCCTGCCCAGTTCCATTTTAGTAGCCTGCTAGTACTCACAGCATCTCGTACGCCTGTTCGTCTCCTGATTTCTTCAAGTGGTATTTTGTTCAGAAGTTTTATTCCAAGCATAGACCGTTGCATCTTCATTTGACTCGCCCTTCATTTGTTTTTTAAGTTATTATTTAGCGATCATGTTTGTGCACCATAAGTCAGATTCGCAATAACACAACTATTGAACACTTTTTGTTTAATCCGCACTGGCAATTTTGCTGTAACACGTTGGCTGCTTATCAGATTTTACTTGCCGCATGCCCAGAGCCGAATAGTGTAGAACGCCGCAGATTCAAACGCGAAGGACCGGCCTGCTCACTGTCCGCCATATTGCAATATTCTAAAACCGCAAACACACAAACACAGATTAATACTCATAGAACACACCTCTACGATTGCAAAGCTCCAACTGCAAAACCGATTAAAAAATATGCTTTTATATTACAACAAGCGCAGACCGCACACCTGGCGTCGGCGGCACTCAGGATGACTACTCAGTCAACGCATACCTTGCGTTGTAGGCAGCCAAGGTGTTAAAAATGTGTTTTAAGTTCCAGAAGCATTTCCACCCTTAATCAATGCGTCTATTGATTTCTTTTTTCATGTTGTTGTTAAATGATATACAGCAAGAATAATGTAAGACTACATTTAATGTTACCATGGTGTTTGTAAACAAAATAACGGCACAGTGATTATAGAAATTAATTGAAACTGGATTATTTCATTGTAATTTCATAACCAACAATTGTTACTAGCATGGGTAAATTGATTAATGCCAAAATAAAGTTGCCAATGTATAGTCTTACATTATTCACACGGTATATTGCCCTAAGTATACAACTTCTTCTACATACTTTATCATGTTTGATCCCATCCCTATGTTATCCGTTGTGTCACTTAATATAATAGAATTTACTTTAAACCTATCTTAACTGTAACTTAATTTTTATTTTGTTATTTTATTGCAGCCATCATATATTTATGTACTTTACACTTTCTGGCTTTTTTATTACGACTAAATTTAATACATTTTCTAAGTCTTTCACCAATATAATTCCTTTTACCAGAAAGTAGTATTTTTCTGCAGCTAATGACTGTTATGTGCAATCGTTGGTCATTTTTGTTTACAATAATAATGCCATAATTCGTTCATAAATTTCTATTGCCAAACCTCTCGCTTGTACTACCGGGTGGCCATAAATATCTGATATCACATTACCTTTGGAATCAACACCGCTTTATTAAAGTGATGGTTCCAACTCAACTAAATGTCATTAATATCATCACAACTAAAATCCTTATCTGTCAAAAATGGTTACAGATTGCAATAAGTATTGAAGTTAGAACAGGAAATTTTTATAATCGAGTCGTAGGCTAACCTGCAAAATCCGGGGCACATTCTCCCTCCTCTTATTTGCATTTTATTACATTTCATACCAATACTTATAATTAAAAGCTGATATTATATGGCAAATGCATATTTTGTATAATTGATAACCGGCTAAACCTTTTCGCATATGTATACTAATTATGTGAAAACAAATTGTTTATGCCAAGTTTCACTTTGCATATTTTGCATATTTATACGTTTTTGAGCATACTTTCTGGATTTTGCATATTTGGTTATATTTAGCAATAATTTGTATGTATGAACTTTTAAAGATTTTTTGTTAAATTTACTATTTCATGAAATTTATTAATTAAATGTTTGTGTGCAATTGAGATATATACTTTCACTTTCTGCCGCTGGAGTGCAGTGCGCATATCGAAATAAGCAGAGGAAAGGGAGAGTCCCTATTAAAATCTTTGACTATATCAACATAGACTGCCAGCAACCCCCACTTTTCCCATAGAAGCAATGTATAAAGAATCAGACAATATAGAATCCACTTCAAGAGTGTTGGGTGAATAATAGTCTGGCGGGGTTAGGGGAAATCTCATTTTTATGTTGATTACAACGTGAAGTTGGCGTTGGCAGTCCATGTTTATATGGCCAAACGTTAAAACGAATGTCGTCTTTGAATAAATATTAGGGAATTAAATAAACTCCTACAAAATAATTAAAATGTTTACATTATTTAGAATACTCCTACCCTATTTTCAAAATAAAATGAGAAGCATATTATGTGCATATATTATAACTTTGGGTGCATATACTCAACAAAATATATGCATATATATGCGCATATTTTCGTACATTCTGAGTGCATATAATTATCAGCTTTACTTATAATAATTGAAATATAATGCTAACATACATTTATAAGTAGCTAATTCCATGGCTACCGGGATCTCAGATATTTATGGCCATCCGGTACTTATAATACCAGATCTGGTTTTTGTGAAAACCTCTGATAATAGTTTGTATATGTAGTTTTTCTGCGCACAAAGTAATTATAAAATGGGGCTCAACCAATCATGGGCTAACTTTGATTTGTTTGTCATTTGAGGTCAATCTGTAACCGGAATTTCGTTTTAATAGCAAAAATAACACAAAATGAAAAATAGAAGAGTTAAATTTGCATTAAAATAAATAATTTACTGTACAATACTCAATGTATCGTAGGTTAATGACATTCTCCTTGTTATAGGTATGAAGATATTTAAATTCCATTGGATCATCTATCACTAACAGAAACTGTGACGTTTAAACAACTATAATGGACATCAAATCAGAACCTATGGATAGTAAATATCATAGTCCTACACCAATTACATCATGCATATCGCAGAACACAGATAGTAATGAAAACTTTGATAAGTTATACATTAAACAAGGAAAACATTGAAAGTACCAGTTTAGCTACACATATTAAGACTCATACAGGCGAAAAATCTTATATTTGCTCTGTATGTGATTTCAAAACAACACGGAAAGGTGATTTAGTTAGACATGTGAGAACTCATACAGGAGAAAAGCCTTATATTTGCACTGTCTGTGCATACAAAACCGCAGATAAAAGTGCTTTAGTTAGGCATATGAGGACTCATACATCTGACAAGCCTTATATTTGCTCTGTATGTAATTATAAAACATCGGACAAAAGTCATTTAGTTAGACATGTGAGGACTCATACAGGCGAAAAACCTTATATTTGTTCTGTATGTGATTTCAAAACAACACAGACACATAATTTAGATACACATGTGAGGATTCATACAGGCAAAAAACCTAATATTTGCTCGGTATGTGATTTCAAAACAACACAGAAACATAATTTAGTTACACATATGAGGACTCATACAGGCGAAAAACCTTATATTTGCTCTGTATGTGATTTCAAAACAACACGGAAAGGTGATTTAGTTAGACATGTGAGGACTCATACAGGAGAAAAGCCTTATATTTGCATTGTCTGTGCATACAAAACCGCAGATAAAAGTGCTTTAGTTAGGCATATGAGGACTCATACATCTGACGAGCCTTATATTTGCTCTGTATGTGATTTCAAAACAACACATAAAAATAGTTTAGTTACACATATGAGGACTCATACAGGTGAAAAACCTTATATTTGCTCTGTATGTGATTTCAAAACAGCACGGAAAAATAGTTTAGTTACACATTTCAGAACTCATACAGGCGAAAAGCCTTACATTTGCTCTGTATGTGATTTTAAAACATCGCAGAAAAATAATTTAGTTACACATATGAGGACTCATACAGGCGAAAAGCCTTATATTTGCTCTGTATGTGATTTCAAAACGTCGCATAAAAGTCATTTAATTACACATGTGAGGACTCACCATTGTTTAAAAAATAAATGCGACTAAATCTGCTTGTCTGCTTTTTGGAAAAGTTAAATCCAGAACTAATGCCTTGGATCGAATTAAAATTTACATGGATGACGTGCTGATTCCTGTTATTAATTCTGCCAGAAATTTGGGACTAATATTAGATAGTAATTTAAGATTTAAGGAACATATAAACAAATTAATCCAAGGCGCTTTTGCAAAACTCAAAATCCTTTAAGCAGTAAAACTATTTTAAATAAAAAATTAAAATTAATGCTCTGTGATTCCCTCATATTATCGACCTTCAATTATTGTGATGTAGTCTACGGTTCTTGTCTTGATTATTTGGATGTTAATAGAATACAAAAAGTACAAAATGCATGTCTTAGGTTTATTTACGGTATTAGACGACGTGATCATATTTCTCATACTCGATCATATGCTAACTGGCTAAATATGAATAACAGGAGAAAGTAACATTCATTGTGCATTTTTCACAAAATTATAATGACCAAACATCCAGGATATCTGTTCGAAAGATTAAGCTTCAGAACTGATGTACACAATTTGAATGTCCGTTATCGTGGTTTGCTTACACCTCCGCTACATAAATATGAAATTTTTAAACGCTCATTTTCATATAACATACTCTTAATTTCATCACTAAAGTAGAAATATTTAATAAATTAAAAAATATTGACATAAACAAAGGTCCAGGTCCAGATAAAATAGCACCAATCTTTATTAAATCATGTTCAGATACTTTAGTTCACCCATTGCATATAATATTTAACAAATCTTTAAAAACTGGGGTATTTCCGCAGACTTGGAAACACGCGCAAATTATACCAGTTTTTAAGGCGGGGGATAAATCTGTTGTGAACAATTATAGACCCATTTCAATACTTTCGCATTTCGGAAAAATTTTTGAATCTCTCATTACAGATTATCTTTTCTATACTATGAAAACTAGACTTAGTATTGCTCAACATGGATTTTTCAGAAACAGATCTGTTACTACTAACCTTCTTGAGTTCGTGCAATATGTGGCAGGGTGTCTTGATAATCGCGTACAAGTGGATGCCGTTTACACAGACTTTACTAAAGCATTTGATAAGGTCCATCACGCCACACTTATAATAAAATTAAATAATATTGGTATTCATGGCAATCTTCTTCGCTGGATTGAGTCATATATTACTAATAGAACGCAGTGCGTAGCCCTCAACAATTACAAATCGATTATTACTAAGGTGACTTCTGGAGTTCCTCAGGGATCGCATCTTGGACCTATTTTGTTCCTAGTATATATTAATGATATGGAAAATTGTATTAAGTATTCTAAATTTAAACTCTTTGCAGACGATATAAAATTCTACAAAATTATATGTACTAGAGGCGATGCTGAGGAGCTTCAGAAAGATATTACCAGCTTTTCCGAATACTGCAATGCTAATAGACTCTTTCTTAATGTAAGCAAATGCCAGCAAATTTCATTTACGAGAAATAAATGTCCAATAACGTTCAATTACGTCATCAACAACTCAAAATTAAAAAAAGTTGACGAAGTGAGAGACCTCGGGGTAATTTTAGACTCAAAACTGCTTTTCGAATCTCATATTAATACAATGGTAAATAAAGCTCTTAAAAACCTGGGTTTTATATTCAGAATTACTTGTCAATTCACTAATATAAAATGCTTTAAAATACTATATTATTCAGTAGTGAGAAGTAATCTTGAATATGCTTCAATCGTATGGAACCCTCAGTATGCTATTTACATTAATAAAATAGAAAGAACTCAAAAACTTTTTATCAATAAACTGAATTTCAAGTTTCATAGACAGTGGTTCTTTAATACCTATGAGCACAACTTAAAGCTTTATGGTCTATTAAGTTTATCCGATCGACGCAATATGCTAGATCTATCTTTTATACATAAAGTGATTCATAATAAAATCGATACGGTTTTGCTACATGATATCAGTTTCAATGTTCCCCAATATCCAACTCGTAAACACTCACTTTTTTATCTTCAAACTTGCCATTCCAATTCATTTAAAAATGCACCATTATATAGAATTATGGACTCCTATAATAATTTTTACAATCACATAGAGATGTTTTCAGTATCTAATACACAATTTAAATCTAAAATTACGGCAGAGCTCCACTCTGCTCGTATGTAATCTATGTTTAATACTTCAAACGGTGTCTGTGCTGTATATGTAATATTCAACTACTTTTTTATATAGAATAATTATTGTGCTCGCTTTAAATTAATTATGAATCCATAGTTAGATATATATATTTTTTCGTTTTGTTCTCTGAATATGTTAACTTTAACCATCTATGTATATATGTGTAATATGTGATGTCTTATCATAGGGATACTATGTATTCGGTTAGACATCCTGTTAAAAATAAAAATAAAATAAAATAAAATAACATCTACAAACAATATAATCAATTACCTCTCACATTCAAAATACTGTCACCTTTTTGTTTTAAATCTCAACTTCGAAAATATCTACTCTCTTATCAAGCATCACAAATATAAAATCGCTTCAGTTCAAATTTTCTTAATAGTTATGGCAACCTGGTGCCTGTCCGCTGGCGTCGGCTTCGACATTTGCGACATTTAGATGTAGTTAGTTTTAAGTTAGGGGCGCAGGGAAGAACACCTGCTTGTTTTTAGCAAGTAAGATGATTGTGTTCCCTTTGGGTTTTGTTTTATTTTATCTTCACTTATATACAATGTTTGTACTTATTTAGAACCCAATAAATGGATTATTATTATTATTATTATACAGGCGAAAAACCTTATATTTGCCCTGTATGTGATATTAAAACAACACGGAAAAATAGTTTAGTTACACATATGAGAACTCATACAGGCGAAAAACCTTATATTTGCTCTGTATGTAATTTCAAAACATCGGACAAAAGTCATTTAGTTAGACATGTGAGGACTCATACAGACGAATAACCTACCTTATATTTGCTCTGTATGTGATTTTAAAACAACACGGAAAGGTGATTCAGTTAGACATATCAGGACTCATACAGGGGAAAAACCTTATATTTGCACTCTCTGTGCATACAAAACTGCAGCTAAAAGTACTTTAGTTGGGCATATGAGGGAGCGGATTTTAGGCCGTAAAAATTGACAAAATAGGCTACTTAATTAAACCACAAAAATGTTCGATTTAGGCCAAAAAATTCTTGAAAAAAGCTTCATAGCCTAAAATAGACAATAACATAAAGACAAGTTTTAGGGTAAAATAGACCAGAAATTTAGATATAACTTTGTTTTATTTTTAACTAGTTGACCCGGCAAACGTTTTGGATTATGACATGATGGGGAAAACCCTTCAAACCATTGAGCACAGAATCATAAATATGACTGCAAATAGAAAGTCGTTCAGTGTATAGAAAAACACACTTTCGATATTTTCCCGCTTTCCCTTTGGATTTTTCCGAATTTTCTTTTTTGATAAACCACCTCTGGAGTAACCAAACAAAACAAAAAAAAATCATCCAAATCGGTCAAGTCGTTCTCAAGTTTTTGCATTACTAACACATGGCGATTGATTTATATATTATATATATATAGATAAGCAAATAAAAAAATATTGTCATTGCACAGAGAATAAATCAAAATAATATACTCTAAAGTAAGTAACTACAAACGGGCTAGATATAAAACACAAATTGTCAAAAAATTGCAGATGTTTATCAAGACAAAGCTTTTTTTTTTTTTTAAATTTTTATTTATTGCTTTCCTATTCCTTACAAAAAAAATAGATTACATCTATTACATCTGTTACATCTTACATATTAACACAATATATTTATATATGTTACCGGAAATGTATGTAATCCGTCATTATATAGAATTCCTAGGAAATGTATATAATGCCTAAAATCGTCAGGAAATGTGTGAAATAAATTTTATTATACACATTTCCTAGGAATTTTATACATTTCCTAACCTGGAATCGGAAATGTGTTAAATTAGGGATGTCATGTCGGTAGGTAGGTTAGGTTAGGTTAGGTTAGGTTAGTAGCACTAACAAATCGTCACACTGCTAAGGAAAATCTCAGTTCATCTGTGTTTTATTTTTCATTCATTCGCAAATTCTACAGTATAATGTTGATTTTCATACATTTCCTAGTACCATTTAGGAATTCCATACAATGCCTAGGAAATGCATACATTTCCTAGGAAATGTATGTATTAAAGAACCTTTGATTAATTATTTTACACATTTCCTAAATTGGCTCGGCATTATATACATTTCCTAGGAATTGTATACAATTCCTAGGTTTCATACATTTCCTGTAACATATACATATAATTACCAAAGAGTATTTTATTGCACCTAGGTGCAGAACGCCTGTATGTGCAATTTTATCCCATGTATTTTACAATAAACATTATAACTAACTATAGTGTGCTTATCAACAGTAATCTCTGTTACAATATTAGAAGACTAGCTGAAACCCGCGGCATATGCCGCATTTAAGATGTACAACGAATTTAATAACTAAAGAAAGTTTTAAAAGCACGTTAGAAAGTTAAAAAAAAAAAAAATTCAAATGGAAAGTCTCTGGAAAGGAAACGCTCGCCTCTGGAAGGCGTCCTAATTAATACGACGTTGTTGGAACGCAGTAACAAAAATGGCGGAAAGAATTAATGCTCTTATGAGATTATATGTGAGAATTATTTGCGCCACCGAAATAATTTTCAGCTGCCTGCAATCTGTGTTTCTTTTCAGGTTTAAGCCGTTGAGGCGTTGAGCGTCATAAAAATATAAATGTGGTAACTCAAGTCTCCAGTTACGCCGTTACTGTTATTGTTAAATAACTCGATTAATTATTATTTCTTTGTCATTTTAAACTGCCATTATTATTATTATCTCCATAATAGTTTCCATAAGTAACTGTTTATAATGTTTATATGCTAGCGAGTTAATTTTCTTCTTAAATCGCTAGTGAATTAATAGTAGATTGTTCTACAAGTTAAAAAAGTGAGAATTTTCCAGCGAATGTAAAAGTTTTACGTGAGCATGGAAGAATGACGCTGTAGCCCGCGCGCATTTAAAGTTTTGCGTGTTAGATAGATATACTTTATTTGTGACATTACAAAAAAAAATTCTTTTACACACGTCTACTATATGGCAAATGCTACACCAAATACATACAATATATACAGTTCACATTTAATTATATATATTTATTCCTAATTCAGTACGTAAAACATGCTTAGAGGCACGTTTTTGATAACGGTGATAAAACTTAGATTAAATTTAGATTTTAGTTTATTGGCATACATGTTTAACGTCAGCGTACAAACAATTTCCAGAATATTTTATACCACATTGAATATTATGTATCATCGGATGAAAATTTTTATTATTTGGCCTGAATGAGATCAGCTGATTAAATCAATGCCAGAATGCTTCAAGGTAGCATTTGGCAACAAGATTTCAGTAATAATCAATTGTTTTGAGATGAGAGTGGAAAAATCAAGTAGCCTTGAAGTACAATGTACTACATGGTCTACGTACAAACAACATAATACGGTAAAGGTACTAATAGGCATCACTCCTCCTGGAGCAATATCATTTATATCACATGGATATGGTGGCAGAATAAGCGATAAAGGTCTAACAGAGGATTGTGGGATTTTAAACAATCTCTTGCCAGGAAATTTTGTATTGACAGATCGTGGCTTTTTAATAAAAGACTCCCTAGGACTACATATGGCCACAGTGATTACGCCTGCTTTTCTAAAAGGGATACGGCAGCTCGATCCAAGGGATATAGAATCAACCAGGAATATAGCAAGCGTGAGGTAGTGCAAGTATATTATTACAATAATTATCTTAACTACCTATATCTTTTTTTCAGAATACACGTCAAACGCAATATTGGAGTCCTTCGTCAAAAAAATACAGTTCTTCACGAAACAATGCCCATGTTCCTGGCGAAAAAGAAAACTGACGATGTTGCTGTGGTAGATCAGATATTAACAGTTTCTTGTGCCCTCGTAAATTTATGCCCTCCTATAATTGTATAATTATGAAATAAATCTTATTAACAAAGTTAATCTAATTATTTTTACTTTAATAATAATATTAAAAAAAAAAACAAAAGTATTAATAGTTATTTAGACCACAAGTGTTACAAGTGCAACTTTTTTTCACAAGTGTGAAAAATAAGCACGCTAACACGAGTCTATAAGATTTTTTAAAATTTCATTAAACATTCAAATCCAAGCCTATTTTGTATAGAATTGTATTTGCCTTCATTTTAGTGAAGTGCGTTGGTCAGTTCTGGTAACTAAGGAAACGTCGATTGGTAACTAAGGAAACGTCCAATTAGAATCGTTCATTCCTAAATTAAAAGCAAAGTGTCACTTTTTTTCACTGATTGAAAAAAAGTAGCACTTAACACACCGAAATTAATTAAAAAAAGCCTACTTTTTTTAAATAAAATTTAAAAAAATTAGTTAATTATCAGTTCTGAGTGTCTTTTCCAAAGTGTGCGAAAAAGTTGTGGCAAATCGAATGGTATCGTTCCTGAATAAATATAGTCAAATTTATACCCATTCGGAGTCACGTGATAATCTAGTAATTTTACGTATATCGATTCTTAAAAATGCAATTTTAGGGAAATAAATGACATTCCGTTTTGTAGGTTATCCTGACATATGCCAATTTCTAAAACAAGATTGCTACGGGTTTATTCTCTTATATGAAATTAAACTGAATTTACAGGTTAAAGAAAACATAACATGTCGTAAAAAAACCTGCTGCGTATAGCAAATTTTAAGTTAATTTCTGTGCATGCATATTCTGTTATAGAACATTGCCATTTGAAGCCTATTTCCTTGCACAATCTAACGGGTGTTCATAAACAGTCGTCATCCCAGTTGCTTTGAAAAACAAAATGTTATGTCTTTGATTAATTCGTGCAACACATGAAACGTCATTGAGTACTGTCATAGCGCATTTTTTTTTCAATTTTAATAGACATACGTTTCTGAAGTCAAAACCTACTGGGATGACGACTGTTTATGAACACCCGTTATTTAGGGAAGAAACTGAAAGTGAAAAATCTCCTCCAGATTCTTCAACCAAGCATTTTTTAGATTTTTTATGGTTACAAATTCTTTAGCTACATACATTTTATATATAGTGTCTTGACTGCTTCGTCGACTTCCGTTTTTGCATTCTTCACTTTCTGGCTCATATTTTCGGTAAATTGTGCTTTCCGAGATATTTAACGCAAGAGAAGCACGGCGAACAGCGTTGGAGGGTGAAACTGTTGATTTACTTTTATTAATATTGTACTCTTCATAAAAAACAACGCATAATATTCAAATTAATTGTTGTGACTGCATGTCCGATGGTTTCTTTTAATTTCCAGTTTTCGGCTCGACAATTTTAGGTTTTATTACCCTTATCTCAATAACTTACACGAAAAATATAATCTGACAGATTAGAAACGTCAAATTTTTAAAATTAATTTTATGAATCGACATGCTTTTTTTTCAAATTTCTTCCATTTCATCTATTTTACTAAAGATGAACAGTGACAGACAAAGGTCACGTGACTCCGAATGAGTATAATTTTGACTATACAATCTGTTCTCCGATACACAACACGGCTTCAGACAGCTCAGATCTACAGAAACTGCTAGTTTTAGCGTGCTCCGCTATGTCTATCAGCAACTGGATAACGGTAAATTTGTTGCATCAAAATTTTTCGACATATCGCGTGCATTCGACACTGTGAATGTGGAATGCATTAGAAAAAAGTTATGTTCCTTAGGCATTCGGGGCCCACTTCTTATGTGGCTGATATCTTTTCTTACTAACAGAAAACTGTTTGTTAAAATTAATGATGTAACGTCCACCACTGTCCGTATAAACTTAGATGTTGTTCAGGGCTCGGTATTAGGCCCCTTGCTGTATCTATTGTATGTTACCGATGTGCCCTTACATGTTATTATTATTATTATTTTTATTATTATTAATATACAGTCATATAATGCTGTATACTATCTACTTGATGAAATATAATGATTCCAATAATGCAATGAAATTTGTTGTCATCTACGTAATAGTACGATACATGAAATAAAAATTATGCGCCAACTTGACAACTTTGGCCCGCTCTACAAGTCGTAATTTTAGTCGCAGGTCAAATTGAAGCTATTTTCAACCTCTACAAGTTTGATAATGGCTACCTTTTCGCTAAATACAAAGAGAAATGAGACACAAGCTCAGAAGCTCGAAAAAAAATCTCGACCCTTTCACGCTTTCCTTTCGCGTTCGATATCTCGACAAATATTGCTCCTACGCGAAAAAGTAATAGAACATAAATTGTAGAACATTCAAAATTCTTACAAAGATGTCTACATTATTTTCATGTAGTGTTAACGGGAACCGATTTATCACAAAAAAATCAAACGCACTTATTTATCAAGATAGCGGAAATAGCACATAGGAAATTTTGGTCGACAACTTGAAGTTAAGCTTTGCTGGACCTCACCAATACCCCAAAAAAGAAATTTCAAATTTCCCTTCACTTTCAAGCAAAAATGACATAGTGACTGGACTATAAGGATATTTTGAAACTATGTAAGCTACATTAACAATCAATAAAATTACACATGCTGTCTACACAACATAAAAGAATAATTAATGTCTAAATTAAGTAAGAAAAATAATTTTAATGCATAAAGTATCAAGGATATTTAGAAGCTATTTAATGTACATAAACAATCAAAATATTTACACAAAATAATTCTATTTATATTTACAGAGTTCACATAACCACTTTCCTTTAGGAATTTTTTTTAATTGTAGGCATGCTGAATGGTACAATTTTATTCTACATTTTCTGTCAGAACATTTTACCATTTGTTCGCCGTCGTCTGGTTTCCTACAGTGACACCATAGCTGCAATCCATAATCAAAATAGGTACATAACATTGTAACATATAATTCACAAAAATACAAACCTCTTCATCATCGGTGCCTATTACAATGTCACTGGAAATTGAACCAACACCTATAGCTCGCATGTCCATAGGGATGTCATCTGAACTTGGACCAGCACTCGTAGATGGCATATCCATCCGGAGATGCCCCAATCTGTGGGTACTGTCGGTTTAGACATAGACCTATTGTTTGCTACCAAAATGTATGTGGGTTTTCTCCGTCTTATTAGTGTAAGCTTGTAGGGCTTTCTTTTCATGTTCACAACCATAAACTGTAGCCGTCGTCTTAAAGCGAGTTGCTAAGGGATAACATACTGAACGTATCAAGGTGTGCCCTCTAAAAGTATACAAACCTGCAGAAGGTTCACATTCTCCGGCTAGCTCACTTCTCGGCAACAATTTACATAAAATGTGGGTTCGTATTTTCACTTCATACATATGGGTAAGGTTCAATAAAATACAAAGTGGGCGCCAGCAATTTAATAATTGCATTTAACTAACATAACATAAGTATATATTTATATTTACAAATGGAAAATCGGAAATGTATATTCTGTACCTTTTAAATTATATATTAAATCATAGGTACATAATTAGAATTAAACAATTGAATGAAATGTTTTAAATCCGATCTTAAGTATAATCGGAGAGCTCTCCCTGGTTATAAAATATAGGTTGTTAAAAACTATATATCTAATTAGCTGTTATAATTAAAATTTAGTATAACAAATGTTCAAAATTCATACTGATAAGCAGTAATGTTTACATGCAAATCGGTAGTGACAGTTTAGAGTTATTTAGCAAGATTTAAGGTGTATTGACAATGAGGTAAGTCAAAAAAACCAGTTAGATAAGGACAGGGGTTTATAGTTGAAGTTTTAGGAGCTTCCGCTGCGCAGAAAGCCACATCTGTGCACTGCAGTGTCGAGCAATAACTGCACCGTACTTACTGGGTCAACTTGAGGTAGGAAGCTAATAAAGGCCAGCCAAGGGGGCAGAGGCTCCTTGAGGGAGTTGCAGATGGTGCACCAGGTCCAAGAAGGTAGATGGACGGCAATGGTACCTCAACCAGTTTGAGCAGTGCGGTATGCCAAATAAGATAGAGGATTACTCTGCGATGCTGAACTGGTGGAAGACATCCAGGTAAACAAGGCTCTTTGGGGGAATAGCTGAGAGCGCACCAGGTCCGATTAGACGAAGGGGTGGTGTCGGAACCTCAATCCGTCGAGCAGAGTGGTATAAAAAAAAGCTAGACAAGCATTCACAGGTAAGACGCTGGATTAAATAATTAGAATTGCACCTACCAGCTAAGTGAGCTGCCTTTCTTAAGAAACGTCGCACCATGTGCTTCGGAAAATGTCAGAAATAACGGTCACTTCAATATCACTTTATTATGCCGATTACTTCCTAATTTATGCACATAATATAACAACTGTATGTTGCAGGATGACGGCAGAAATATTTAAATTTCACAAAGCCTCGAGTCAAGATGCCATACCTCGACGATGGTACAGGCAAGAATCCTCCATATCCAAAAATTCAGGAAAAGGCTTTTTTTTTTATAACATTTTCAAAAATCCCTAAATCAGAATGTCAAACCTTAAAGAGGAGTTATGTGTGTATGCAACCTTTGAAGCAAGATGGGTTGCATACTTGTTAAGGGAAATTATTGTATGTGTAAATGCAACATTTTGAATATATTAAATAATAAACCTTGTAGCTAATTACACTGGAATGCTACACTATCCCTTCACAAGAAAAAGAACAAAAAAAGACAACGTCTCAGATACCAGAATATTCCATTTCATAAAACCCAACCAAAAGATGTTATCCTTCAACTAAAAGAACTATAAGTAAGCTAACTTAGAGACCTAGAATACTATGCTAAACTACTTATATCTAATCTACTGGGACAACACAAGTTACTCAGTCCGTCGCTGCGAGGTGGAAAAGCTGCGCCGGTGGACTAAATAATCGTAAGTACACAAATACTTATTAACTAACCCTTTCAAAATAAACAAAGAAAATGATTAAAGGATATATAATGCTATGCTGTAAGGAAGCACTTAAGTTACTTTACCTAATCATAATTGCCCAAAAGAATCTCGTAAGATGAAATTCCATCACAAAGTTCCTGTGCCAGAAATAAACCATTTCTGCAAATTCAAGGGAAATGCAAGGAACTAGCTTTAGACGCATAGTCTATATTAAAAAGCTCATAATGATCTTGCCTGACCTGCACACGTCTTGAAGCTATCTAAACTTCTAATAACGTATCATATTCACGTTACTGGATCATTCCATCACATTGGACAGAGTATTTACCCAAAAAAAAATTACTGCACCACATAGGGTACAGCAGAGAAGTGCTATGCCACAACTCTGACAATTAGACGGAAAAGTAGAATAGGTAACTAATCAAATCCATCAAAAGTACCACACCTACAGCGAATAATGAAATTAATACCTTCACCAAAAATATCTATATACAAGAAACTGATTAAGAGTCGTCGTCGGGAAAATTAAATTCGTTATCAGTACCGGGTTTTAAATCTTTTATATGCCACACCCCTAAGTTTTTACCATTTAAATCAACTAAACGATATGTTACAGTACCTGTTACTTCGGCAATTTTGGCTTTAACATATTTAGGAGCTAACTTCCGAGCAAAACCTTTGGAGGCATCTGACAAAACTGGATTGCGTTTCCACACTATTTCACCTTTCTTAAAATGTAAGGCCCTTTTCCTTAAATTATAGTAATGTTTATTACGCTCATAAGCTTTGTTCAATTTTGCAATGACTTCATTGTAAAGGGGAGAAAGTTCATTGACATCCTTCACCAATTGTTCTCGGGTGTCTAAAGATATATCTGCCTTTTTCAGATTCGC
Organism: Agriotes lineatus; assembly: GCA_940337035.1. NCBI lineage: Eukaryota > Metazoa > Arthropoda > Insecta > Coleoptera > Elateridae > Agriotes > Agriotes lineatus. The sequence continues at coordinate 66,180 of CALNHX010002977.1, forward strand.
TAGGCGACCATAATAATCACCATGAGCGGGAACAGTCCTACCGAAATTAAGGAAAGAGGGGGTATAACCCGTAACTTCATGGACAGCATTCCTAATTGCATGGGCTATTTTAAAAATCTGAGCGTCCCAAAGTCTATGATTTTCTTGCACGTATGAGCGAATAGCAGTGGTGATAATCCTATTCGTACGCTCCACAGGATTCACTTGAGCATGGTAAGACGCATTATACCACACCTTCTGAACCTTATATTTTTCCACTAGTTTTAGAAAAGCTCCACCAATAAATTGGGGTCCGTTATCACACATGATGATTTGTGGTACACCAAACATTAGGAAGACATCGTTTTCGAGAAACCTAACGATAGAAGAGGCAGTTGCCTTCCTAAGAGGTTGAACTTGCACGAATTTGGTGAACCAATCGGTCACAACCAAGATAGAAGTGTAACCTTTTGTGGATCTAGGTAAAGGACCAATCAAATCTATTGATACTAGTTGAAAAGGATATTTGATTTTTTTTTGATTTCCCATGAAACCAGGTCGAAGTTGTGAAGAAGATTTACTGGCTTGACAAACATCACACTTCAGTACATATTTAGCGACGTCAGCTTTCATTTTGGGCCAATAGTAAATCTCTGAAAGTTTATGGAGTGTTTTGAATGAACCAAGATGGCTTGAGGTGGGTTCATTGTGAAATTGGTGAAGAAGATCTAGTCGTTTTGTTTTAGGAACTACTATTTTCCATTCAACAAGGTTAGATGTAATGTTGTGTTTATTGTGAACATATTTGTGGAGAATTCCATCCTCGATTCGCCAAGAAGGATATTTAATGGGGTCACGTGTGATTTTAATGATCATGTTCCTATACCAAGGACAAAATTCTGTCTCTCCAAACGTTATAGTATTAATATTAACAACAGGGATAGGAGCTCTAGATAATGCATCCGGGACAACATTATATTTCCCTTTCCGATGTTCAATGTCAAAACTGTATTGCGACATTCTAGCCGTCCAACGAGCTAATCTACCTGTTGGCGATTGAAGTTTGTGTAACCACAAAAGAGCATGATGATCAGTGATAATTTTAAAATGTGTTAGTTCAATGTAAGGACGATACTTCTCTATCCCAAACAAGCAGGCTAAGCATTCTTTCTCGGTTATAGAGTAATTCTGTTCAGCGCTAGTTAAGGACCGACTGGCGTAAGCAATGACTTTTTCATTTGAACCTTCCCCTTGCACTAAAATTGCTCCTAAACCAACATCACTAGCATCACACTGAATAATGAACGGTTTAGTGAAATCTGGGCTAGTTAAGATAGGTGCTGAAACTAATAAACCTTTCAGTTCTTGGAACGCAAATTCTGCACGATCATTCCACTTAATGACTTTCTTTTTTTGATGGCCCTTAATGAGTTCTAATATCGGGGATACGATTGTTGAAAAATTTGGAACAAACCTTCTGTACCAGCTGGCCATTCCTAAAAATCTTTTAACCTCCGTGGAAGTTTTAGGAGTAGGAAAAGAAACGATAGCTTCGACTTTAGAAGGATCGGTACGTAAACCATCCCTGTCAACCAAGAAACCTAAATAAGTTAGAGAAGGTCTACAAAATTCACACTTATCGAGGTTTATAGTTAGCCCTGCATCCTTTAAATGATTATAAACTTTGTTTAGGGTGTCCAAGTGTTCAGAAAAAGTTTTTGAAGCGATGATAATATCGTCCATGTATACAAATACGCTATCTAACTCAGGACCAAAAATGTTATCCATTAATCTCTGTAACGTTTGGGGACTATTGTTAAGGCCGAAGGGAAGAACAGTAAATTCAAATAGTCCTCTACTTGGAACTGTAAAAGCGGTCTTCTCACAACTGTTCTTGGAAAGTGGTACCTGCCAAAATGCCTTTTGAAGGTCGATGGAACTTAAAAACCTTGCGTCCTGTAGCCTATCAAGAATACCATTAACATATGGTAAAGGGTAAGCATCCCTTTTGGTAAGTTTATTTAATTGACGACCGTCAAAACAAAATCTTAAGGATCCATCTTTCTTTTTTACCATTACAATCGGAGAATTCCAAGGTGAGAAAGATTTTTGAATCACCCCCAACTCTAACATTGTATCAACCTCTTTATTTACAGCATCCAGCATTACAGGTGACATAGGATAGTATCTCTGCTTAATCGGTTTTGCATCTCCAGTATCTATATTATGGACGACCATATGGGTGCGACCAAGTTTAGGACCACTTATACTATGAAATTTATTAATGACGACTTCCAAATTTCGAATTTGTTCACCAGACAGGTCCTCTTTTGCAAGAATATATTTAAATGAATTATTTAAGCTAGAAACATGGAATTGGTCTGATTTGAAATCTGTGATAATGTTAAACAAATAACAGCTATCAACACCAAGGGTAAGTGGAGCTGAGATAGTGTTCGAAACTAAACAGTTAATAACTCTAGTTACATTATCGATCGTTACAGGTAAATCTACTAACCCTAGGATGGATTGATAGTTCCCATCAGCTGTTTGAAGTTTCATATCAGAATTAGATGTACTAGTCAATGGCAAATTAAATTTATTTAACAAAAATAATCCCTGCTTGCCTATTATTGTCTGGTTAGCACCAGAATCCAGAAGAGCTAACAATGGAATATTCTTAATTTGTACTTTGATAAAGGGTCGATTATCCCTGTGGCAGTGAGAAAACATGGACTGAACTTGAGGGTATTTATAAAAGTGTGCAACAGCCTTCAACCACTCTTTCCACTTTAAAGTTTCAGCCTGCAAAATCTCGGGACTTAAGCGTCGTGGGCTGCAGACGAGGCTTGTCCTTGCGGGTTTTTTTGAACGTTACGAGTACATTTGGGACAATTACTAAAATTGACATTTGGAGTTCCACAAACGTAACAGAAAAATGTACGCTCCTTTTCACATCGATGGTAAGTGTGTCCTTTTTGTTGACAATTCCAACAAGTTACATTAGAGGAGGTCCTTGCAAAGTTCATGGATTTAAAACTATTTTTGTTAAAAGGAAAAGATTTCTTAGGTGCTTTATCAGAAGTGGTAGACGAGTGAACCTGACGTTTTAATTGACTAGTAGGTTTATAAGCCAAGTCTGGTTCTAAAGGAGAACTAGTAGATGAGAAATTAGGTCGAAACTTCTTATTTCTATTCTTCGTTTCTTCTAACTCTCGACAATATTCAGTTAAGGAGTTTATAGTAAGAACTTGAATTAACGCTAAATGATTGCTATAATATGGTTGTAGGTTTTTCCGAATATATCTTAATTGTACTTCTTCTGGTGGGACAGAGCTTAATCTATTGAAAAGGTTAATCATAACGGCTATGAAGATATGAGGACGTTCATCAACACCTTGTATACGAGAACGAATTTCCTCCCAAAGCGCATCATCATAGTCGCTAGGTAAGTAATGTTTTTTCAATAAATCTACTATCTCTTTCCAACTGCTAATTCTATTTCGAATAGACCGAAACCAAATTAATGCCTGATCATCAAACAAATCTATTGCCTCTAAAAATAATTGTTCGTATGTTAAGTTTCTTGCTACTCTCAATTCTTCAACTCTTTCTATGAATGAATTAACACCCTGATTAGCATTGTTACCTGAAAATTTCAGATTCCATTTGGAAACTCTTACAGAACTTGATGAGACTTCCGTCCGATGGCTACAAGTAGGAATTTGGGATAGATTTAATTCTTTTAATCGATTTGCAAAACGCTCGACAGGCTCTGAAATATCAAATTCGACCTTTCTACTGCTATGATGTGGGGAACTATGAGAAGCTTGAAAGATGGGATCCAATGGAGCTTCAGAAGTCATATTAATTCGAGGAAGATCTATACTACTGCTAGGAATTGGTTGTTCTGATTGTTGAATTATTGATATTACATCATTATGGTGTATCTCTTCACCATCAGCTACTTCCGAAAGAGATACTGACAATTCTAACAATTGGTCTTTTAGGTGAGTCCACTTAAGCTTAGTATCATCATCTAATAACATAGAGATATAATCTAATCGACGGTCTATGTGCTCTAGTTTAGTAGTTAATCTGTCAAATTCAGTAGACAAGGGTTTATTTTCAAAAGTCTGGGCCAAAGTTCGAAGATATGCCAACCTATGTTCGCAAAAATCTAACTCCTGAGGAACGTTAAATGTGACAAGTTGGTAAGAAGAACTTAGAGTTGAGTCACGCTTCTCTAAATTTAATTGTGTTCTTAATAACTTACGTTTTTCATCGACACTACGATTTGCAGGGTCCAAGTTACGAGTGGTTAACTCCCAATCTAACTCATCAGAAACCAAACAATTCACTTTCATCATCATGGAGGCAATTTGTAAGAACACACCAAAAATTATTACTTAAGAACCGTTAACCCTTATGAAAAGTGAAAATATCAAAAATTTTGAAAACTTATAACGTTTACTGAGCCAAGTTGTATGTAATTTCTAGTCAACCGAACCGAAAGAAGGCCTTGACCGTTGGGTGCCAATTTATGTGTGCCCTCTAAAAGTATACAAACCTGCAGAAGGTTCACATTCTCCGGCTAGCTCACTTCTCGGCAACAATTTACATAAAATGTGGGTTCGTATTTTCACTTCATACATATGGGTAAGGTTCAATAAAATACAAAGTGGGCGCCAGCAATTTAATAATTGCATTTAACTAACATAACATAAGTATATATTTATATTTACAAATGGAAAATCGGAAATGTATATTCTGTACCTTTTAAATTATATATTAAATCATAGGTACATAATTAGAATTAAACAATTGAATGAAATGTTTTAAATCCGATCTTAAGTATAATCGGAGAGCTCTCCCTGGTTATAAAATATAGGTTGTTAAAAACTATATATCTAATTAGCTGTTATAATTAAAATTTAGTATAACAAATGTTCAAAATTCATACTGATAAGCAGTAATGTTTACATGCAAATCGGTAGTGACAGTTTAGAGTTATTTAGCAAGATTTAAGGTGTATTGACAATGAGGTAAGTCAAAAAAACCAGTTAGATAAGGACAGGGGTTTATAGTTGAAGTTTTAGGAGCTTCCGCTGCGCAGAAAGCCACATCTGTGCACTGCAGTGTCGAGCAATAACTGCACCGTACTTACTGGGTCAACTTGAGGTAGGAAGCTAATAAAGGCCAGCCAAGGGGGCAGAGGCTCCTTGAGGGAGTTGCAGATGGTGCACCAGGTCCAAGAAGGTAGATGGACGGCAATGGTACCTCAACCAGTTTGAGCAGTGCGGTATGCCAAATAAGATAGAGGATTACTCTGCGATGCTGAACTGGTGGAAGACATCCAGGTAAACAAGGCTCTTTGGGGGAATAGCTGAGAGCGCACCAGGTCCGATTAGACGAAGGGGTGGTGTCGGAACCTCAATCCGTCGAGCAGAGTGGTATAAAAAAAAGCTAGACAAGCATTCACAGGTAAGACGCTGGATTAAATAATTAGAATTGCACCTACCAGCTAAGTGAGCTGCCTTTCTTAAGAAACGTCGCACCATGTGCTTCGGAAAATGTCAGAAATAACGGTCACTTCAATATCACTTTATTATGCCGATTACTTCCTAATTTATGCACATAATATAACAACTGTATGTTGCAGGATGACGGCAGAAATATTTAAATTTCACAAAGCCTCGAGTCAAGATGCCATACCTCGACGATGGTACAGGCAAGAATCCTCCATATCCAAAAATTCAGGAAAAGGCTTTTTTTTTTATAACATTTTCAAAAATCCCTAAATCAGAATGTCAAACCTTAAAGAGGAGTTATGTGTGTATGCAACCTTTGAAGCAAGATGGGTTGCATACTTGTTAAGGGAAATTATTGTATGTGTAAATGCAACATTTTGAATATATTAAATAATAAACCTTGTAGCTAATTACACTGGAATGCTACAAAGGACAGGGATGGTTTTTCCAGTTTTGTTCTGTGAACGCCTTTAAATTTTGAAGCCGTAATTCGACCAGCTCTGTATTGGTACCACACAGCAGAATTTGCTTGCTTATTAGTATCATTTTCGAGTTTGCGGCATTCTACGATGGACATGCTCATATCTAACTCGGAACCTAAAATACAACATTTTTAGCTGCTGTCGTTGATCACATCGGTCATAAGTTGCCATAACAGCACGATTTACCTGCTCCTTATTTGGGTGTAAGGGATTCGCAGGAGCGCACCGTGATTCGATTATCTTCTAGGAATTTCTTAACATCTTCATTACTAACTGTAGGTTAAACTTAAGTCAGAAATATAAAAGAACAATGCTCAATGCACACTATACTTGCGAGTACGAGTTACTTCTTTCGCCCACTTGCATTCATGGATGGCTTTTTCTGCATGAAGTTTTTTGATTTGCTGCTTGCCGCTATGATTTACCAGCTTGTTTCATTTTACTGGGCGAAGAGGCCAAGCATAAAAATTTGCAGAAATATAGGTTATGTAGCGTTAACGTTAAACGTTGGCGTCGCTTTTACACTATGCTAGAAACGTACGGCTTGGATTTCGTTGCTTGGTTGCTTGGCAGCGTTCAGTAAGCAGATATGAAAATTAACCAAAGTGGACTTGCCTTCGAAGCTGAGTCAATAGTTTTAAAAAACACAAAAAATAGGCACAATAAATAATTGTTTTCTCTGATATTATCGCTATTAAAAGTTAAGGGAAGTTTGTTTACAAAAACCCGAAAATAGAAATAAACGAATGCAACCGTGGTACTTTTAGTTGTGTAAACACAGCTTTTAGTCTTCTGCATTATTATAAGTGATAACTGATAACAATATGATACATAATACAAATGCAGTACGATCTACATGTTTTTTATAAACTCGGAGTAATTAACAAATATGTATACTGTGCTAAGTGATATAAACTTTTTGACATTTTTCAAGTTTGATGTATTGTGGGAGTAAATTGTAGAACTTCGGTGCCAAGTGATTTACAAATCTTTGATTTATGTTTTTCTGACTTATTGCTGTTTTTATGTGGCAATTTGTTTTACTTATTGTTTCATGATTATGAGAAATTAAATATTTTTATTCTATTGTTTTTGAGAGTGAATGTGCATATGCTTGTTATATACAGTGATTGTACATTACAGACCTCCACATCGTACAGAAGATTGATTGGATAGTATTTGTTCCCTTTATTTATAATCTTTAATATAGTATTTTGAATTGCATTCAACCTAACCAATGCATTACTGTACAGGCCACTCTACACCTGTATACCGTATCGTCCCAATGATTCAGCTAAGCTTTGTAATACAGTTTGTAGTAACTTTTTTCATAAAAGTTCTCTTAATAAGTAAAATGTATGTATAAGTCCTCATAGTTTCTTAGTTAAGTATGTTACTTGATCGTCCCATTTTAAATGTTTGTCTATAATTATGCCTAAATATTTTATGTTAGTAGTTTCTTTAATTGTGTCGCTTAGATTGTAAATTTTATGGTATTAAAATTAGAACGATTTGCAGATGTGATCGAAAAAGCTACAAATTTTGTCTTTGTAATGTTTAATGATAACTTAAGTGTATCTAGAAGATTTTTTACATTTTTCACTTTATTTTGTAACAAATAACAAGATAACAAATCTATTTTATTTACTTTAACTATGTTCTTGTATAATACATCTAAATTCTGTAAAATTTTCTCTTCATTTATTAATGAGGTTATATTCTATATTATAGTTCTGGAACAATGTCTTCTGGTTGGTGGAGTAATGACCTCATCTATCTATCAATGTTAAATATTTGTAATTATTTTAATTGTCTTTTATAAATGGTAAATTTACAATTTAATTAGTTTCCTCCTCTTCCTCTGGTAAAATTTTCATTATGCTCAATTGTTAAAATACGTGTGGTTCTTAATAAAAATTTTAAAATTACTATTTTACATATTTACAAATTTTGAGTTTCTTTTTGTTATCTTAAAACTCTTTTGAAGTTATCTTCAGTGGTCTTTTTAACATCCTTGGCTTCTTTAGCTGCTTGTTTTAATTTTCTTAGTTCAACTTCAAGCTTCGGTACTTCGTTTTGTCTCAGCCTTTCTTTTAACTTTTTTGCTTCCTCCTTTAGTCTTCGTTTAACTGTTTCCTTCTTTGTTTTCTTCTTGTATTTATTGACTTTAATTATACAACCTCCTGCAATTCTACTTACTTTATAAAATCTTTTATTTCTTAAATATTTGTTATTTTTGTTCCTCATAATATTATTCAGTACACCTGTTACCACATTTAATTCTTCATTAATGTCTATTTCATTCTGTTGTACCTGTTTATTATTTTCCTTAGGATCATCATCCTCTCTTCATCCACGCACCCTTTCTGTGTTCTTATACATTCTTCTATTGTTAATTTCATCCCCTCTAATTTTCCTTCAACTTCTTCCTTATCCTTATTTAATATCATTTTAATCTTATTTATTTGTAATTGAAGTTCCTGTTTATTCTCAATTTGAACTTTATAAAATTCTTCTTTTAATTCTTTCATGGAATCTTCCATCTTTTCTCCGTGTACTTTTTGGTCCTGCAACTTCTCTACAGTATTCTGAATTGCTGCTTGTAATCTGCATTCCCTTTCCTCAGCATTCTGCTTACTTTCTTGCGTTATCTTCTCTGAAGTTTTCTCAATCGACTGTTGTAAATTTTGCAAATCTTCCTTATTTTCTTGTTTTAACTTCACAGCATTCTTCTGAATTAAAAGTTGTAATCGAGTTTCCCTTTCCTCCGCATCTTTAGTCAACCTATTTTCCATTCATTGCATATTTTCCATGATTGTTTGCATAAACCGTTCCAGATGTCCCTCTCTTTTTATTTCCTCTACCTGTACTTTTACCTGATTTCCCTCTTCCATCTTTTATGCCTTTCCTCTCTGTCCTCCTTCTGCCATTTTTTAAGTGTTTCCTCTTTTGCTAACTCCCATGACTGTAGATACTCATCCTTCATGAACTTTTTATATTCCTCTGGATTTTCTTGCCATTGTCTACTCGCTTTCTTGAACCGTTCCCACAGCTCTTCTGTCATATTTTAATTTAAATTTGCAAAATGTATTTACTTTCATTAAAACTCCTTTTATTAACTTGCAAATCCTTGTATTTGTTCAATAATTAATCTTTGTCAGAAACTTTATTAACTTTATTATTGATTGTTCTATTCTGTTTTATTTGAATTAACTTCAAAAGACATCAAATATGATACGTTTTAAATTCTGTTTACTGTTTTCAATCCTCCCTCTTAATTCAGAATTAATAATGAACAAACTGACTACAAACTTGGTTTATCAGTTACTTTTTCAAGACGCACGGTTGGGATGCCATATAAATTATGTAAAGGCTCTACGTGGCGGCGCCATATAAATTATGTAGTGACAGCTCAAATGATATTCTTATAAATTGATTTATTTAATTGAAACTTTAAAATTCTATTTTAGTAAGAATGCTGGTATAGCTTTGAGACTCTTATCAGGGGTGGTTCATTAATCTAGATGCTTCTTAGTTGCTATTTCATTTTAAATTATGAATTTCAATTGACTAATGAATGACATGCGCTGTCACCTTTTACTTCAAACAGTTCTCCACGACACTTTCAATCAAATATGACAAAAATAAATAATTTCCAACTCTTTGTTACCCAATATTATATGATAAGTATTTAATTATCGTTCAATATACTGCTCTAATTGTCTTTTATTTTAGATTGCTTTAATATAATTAATTATAACCCACCTGGATTCTTTGCACTCTTAACAACTCCAAATCACCTTAAGACGACACTCTTCCTTACATCCCCTACTCGGACTCCCACACAGTTCAGCCACGACGTTCTGTCCACAAACAACCAGCCACCAACTCACAAAACCTTAAGGATGCTTGTAGAAATGGCTCCTTTCCTACACCTACGCCTCTGTCACTCCTGCAGCTTCCTTTTTTCCAACGTCTTCACTGTAAGTATGCTTCCATATATGGATGTAAATTAACCTTCTCCTTCCTTAACTCCTAATCTATCCATTCACGCCGTCAGCAACCAACAGAATCCCTGACCTCCAGTAGTTCCTCCGTCAATGTCTGTCAATTGGTCATTAGTTTCTCAGAATCCCACAAGAACTCCAGCAATCAGTGACCTTGCAATTAACGTAACTTCTTATAAATTGTAATACCAAAACTAACTCAATTACATCCAATTCTTACTATTCTTGCTTCTTATTCTTGTTAGTATCTAGTTATACCATATTCCAACTTCTCTTGAGTAACTATTATATTCTTCGTGTAATATTTCATGTGCTTTCACCACATAAATTTATTATAAACCCTTTTATCTAATCGAAATACATTTTAAATAAACAGGGCTAAATTTCTATTTTATTTTCACCAAAATACCAAATTACATGTTTTCAAATCTCTTATTTTCTCAATAATCAACAAAATTTTCTCTATGCTAAGTTACAATTATTTCTGCCATCTACAAATTAAGCTTATCTGAATGCTACCTACTCCATTATTTTCTTTCAATAGAACTTATTTTTGTCAATGCTGCATGAGATTGTATTTATCTTACCCCTTTTAAAATCGTCTAAAAATACTCAAATACTCTACCTTTCATCTTATTTTGCATCCTATTTAACTTCTATTAATGACTTTCAATTAAATAAGCAATTCTTTTATAAATTTTCCCAATTTGATTTTATTGATCTAACGACTTTATTTAAATTAATCTTTAGCATTGACTTACATAAATATCAGCCTTTATGTACCATAGGGAGTAGGCAAATGAAGTAAGGAGAGTGTTATAACAACAAGCAGAAAGAAGGTAGGATTAGAACTAAGCAGATAAAAGGCTATTAAAGAACAGGCTAACTGATAAGTGAGTGACATTAAGGTCAAGTTCCTATAAAGTGCAAAGACAGATAAACAGTGAACACATTTTAAAAGTATAAACAGAGTGCAGGACCGTATTGAAAATTTTTAAAGTAACTTAAAACTTTATTTAAAACGCGCGTAAAAATCATAAAGATATTCTAACGTTTACTTCACATTGAGCTATGAATATATACACCTGAGATGGCTGGCGAAAGTGCGGAATCTCAAAATATGTTGAAACTGCTACAAGACATAAATAGTAAACTAGATACAGTAGAAGATAGAAATGATAGAATGGAAAAAAAGATAGATAAATACCAAGAAGAGATTAATAAACTAAAAGACGTTAATGCAAAATTATTAAACGAGAACAAATTACTGAAACAAGGATTAATAGTGCAAGAAAAAAGGATTGAAAAATTAGATCGAGAAATTAGAAAGAATAAAATAGTTATACACGGAGTGGAGGAGCAAAAAGGAGAGAGCGACATGGAAATAAAAGAAAAAATACGAGTAATTCTGAGAGATATGGACGTATCCATAAACACTGAGGAGGAGCTAACACAGATCAGAAGATTAGGGAAGGAGTATGAAGGAAGAACAAGACCAATAATGATTGAAGTGAGAAGCTGGAACAAAAAGATCGAGATCTTTAATTCGACAAAAAAGCTAAGAGGAACAAAAATATACTTCGAGGAAGACTTTTCAAAGGAAATAATCGAACAACGAAAAGAATTAATCGTATTTATGAAACAATACAGAAAAGAAGGCCACCACGCCATATTAAAATATAACAACTTGATAATTAACGGCCAAAAATTTTCACTAGACAATCTAAAGCAACTCGAGAAACAAGGAAGTGAAGATGATACACATAAATCTGAGGGAAAGATGAAAAAAGGAAGAACCTTGAGTCAGAGATCACCAGAAAACGATGGCAGTGAGGAGCTACGAGGAAGGATGCTCAAAATAACTAAGAAGAGCACAACTCCAAAAAAGTAGAAACCGTAGATAGAAGAAGAATAATGATGACGACTGGAGCGAAAATGGATACGATTAAGGTGAATGAATTGGAAATAGAGAAATCAAAAATAAATAGCAATAAAAATAAAAAAAAGTAACAAAAATTAGAATAGCAACTTGGAACATTAGGACATTACTGCAGGCTGGAAAAACAATCGAGATTATAGAAATAATGGAAAAGTATAGGATTGATATTATCGCATTACAAGAACTAAGGTGGGCTGATAAAGGCGAAATCAACAAAAAGAACTACACCATCTACTGGAGTGGGGGAAAGAAACAAGGGAGAAATGGCACAGGCTTCATTGTAGCTCAAAAGCAAAAAAGTAATATAATGAAATTTGAGGCGATAAATGACAGAATATCAAAGCTTAGAATGAAGGGAAAATTAGCTAATACTACTTACCTCTGTGTATATGCACCAACAGAAACAGCGGAGAATGACGATAAAGCGAAATTCTATGAAGATCTACAAAACGAGTGTGAAAAAATACCAAAACATGATTCGTTGATAATAATGGGGGACATAAACGCCCAGATAGGAAAAGAGGACCATATAACATTAGTAGCAGGAAAGAATACAATACATAACGAATCCAATGACAATGGAAACAGAATATGTAACTTAGCAGCAGCAATGAACCTTTATATTGTTAGTACAAAATTTCCACATCCAGAAAGGCATAAAATAACCTGGAACCACCCGAACCAAATATCAAAAAGCCAAATTGACCACATACTTATAAGGAAAGATAGACTCAAAAACGTACAAGATGTAAGATCATATAGAGGAGCTAACGCGGATACAGACCATTTTTTACTAATAGCAAGCATTAAAGAAACAAAAAGTTTAGAAAGAGATAAAATCCAGACCAGAAAGTTGAACAAATGGAACACAGAGAAAATAAAAGACCTAGAAGTGCAAAAAAGATTAGCAGAAGGGATAACACAAAAATTTCAACAGCAGCAAATCAAAGGCGAAAATTTAGATGGAATCAAAGTCCAATGGTCTAAAATAAAAAGGAACATACTAACAACCGCAGAAACATGTGTGGGAAGAGAAAAGAAGGAGAGAAATAAAGAATGGTATGATGAAATATGTAAGGAAGCCATTGAGAGAAAGAACAAAACATGGAGGAAATGGTTAATTTCAAAAAAGGAAGAGGATAAAGAAGCATATAAGGAGGCGAACACCGTAGCAAGAAATACCTGCAAGCAGAAGAAAAGAAAATGGTATGAAGATAAATTACAAAGAATGCAAATAGATTACAAAAATAGAAACACTAGACAATTTTACCAACAAATAAAACGAGAAAAGAAAAACCTTAATATAAAAACAAAAGGTTTCAAAGACCCAGAAGGAAAAACAAGATATGAAACTAAAGAAATTCAAAATATATGGAAAAACTACTACAAACAATTATTTAGCAAGGAAAACCAAATAAACATAAGGGTACCAGAAGATATGAACATAAACCAATCAAAAATTCCTGAACCAGATCTAGAAGAAATAAAAGAAGTGATAATGAAGATTAAAAATAATAAAGCACCAACGATATTATAATAGAACACATTAAATACGGATGTGATATACTGCATAAAAAAATTCACGGACTAATATGTAAGATATGGAGAGAGGAAAGCATGCCAGAAGAATGGAGAAAAGGGATTATCTTTACAATCTATAAGAAAGGAGATATCGAAGAATGTGCAAATTATAGAGGAATAATGTTACTGAATGTAACGTATAAAGTTCTGTCGAAAATAATTAAAAACAGATTACAAGAATACTCGGAGAAAATAATTGGAGATTATCAGCAAGGATTTCGACCTGGAAGATCAACGACAGATGCCATCCACATAATGCAACAAATATTAGAAAAAGCAAATGAATATAACATAACACTTCATATCTTATTTATTGACTTTAAGCAAGCCTTCAATAAGGTGATAAGGGAGAGCATTATAGAAAAAATGTTACGCAGAGGAGTACCAAAAAAATTAGTAAACTTAGTAGAAATGACTTTAAAGGACACAACGGCAGCAGTAAAACTTGAAAATGAAACAACTGGCAGTTTCAAGGTAGAGGAAGGGGTCAGGCAAGGGGATATGTTATCGGCAACATTATTCAACTTAGTCCTGGAAAGCGCAGTCAGAAAAGCAGATGTAAACGGTACGATAAATAACAAAAATGTACAAATTATTGCTTATGCAGATGATGTGACGATCATAAGTAGAACAAAAAAAGGTCTAGAAGGTGCTTTAGAAAGGTTAGAAGAACAAACATCAAAAATAGGGTTAAAAATCAGTGAACAAAAAACAAAATATTTAAAGTATAGCAACAGTGTTAATGTACACAAAGAACCATTAAAAATGAAAAACTATAATTTTGAAACTGTCCAAACATTTAAATACTTAGGTATAACAATTTACAATAAAAATAGCAGTGGTAGTGAAAAAACAAAACATAAAATACAAATGGGATACAAAACGTATTACGCAAATAAAAAATTGTTAAACACTAAACATTTAAGCAATAATGCAAAGGTGCAGATATATAAAACATTAATTCGGCCAGTGGTAGTGTACGCAACAGAAACATGGACGCTAACGAAGAAAGAAGAAGATCTGCGTATTTTTGAAAGGAAGATATTACGAAGAATACTGGAACCAATAAGGAATGATCAAAATGAGTACAGACCAAGGATGAATTTTGAACTAGTGAACCAAATGAAAGGAGAAGATATTGTTACTTATATTAAAGGGCAGAGAATAAAATGGCTAGGTCATGTGATGAGAGCTGACAAAAAAAGGGCAATAAGAACAGTAACAGATTGGAAACCAACAGAGAACAGAAAAAGAGGAAGACCCAGAACGAGGTGGCTGGAAAATGTAGAAGAGGACTTAGTCAAGCTTGGAGTTAAGAATTGGAAGGAAAAATGCATGAATAGGAAAGAATGGATAAAAATAGCAGAAAAAGCCAGGACCAACAGAAAACTATAGAATAATGAAAACAAGGAGATATGGGAACCAATCCATCCCAAGAATAAAAAAAAAAGGATTTAGAAAGCTTAATTAAGCAGCCATAACTGCTTGCGGTTACAGTGCTTGATATATATATATATATATATATATATATATATATATATATATGTACCATAGCATAATATATTATTTTCAAGTATATATCTTAAACATTTCGTGTAATCGACGTTATTAGGGTTTAATGGGAATAACCCGCATTTTATATGGTTTTCCATATTGGTTTCTTCGAGTGCCATTTCAAAAACTTTACAGAAATTAGTTTTGTTGACTGAATTATTCACGTTATCTGGTAGGCTCTGCTATTTTTTCCATTCTGCTTTAAGGGGCCGAAATACGCTAACATCTGTGGGCTGAAGTATGTGGGTAGTATTCGGTGGGAGCGCATAAAGGATAATTCATTAAAGTTATATGGGACGTGTGCCCATCAATTAAAAGAAGAACGGGCTCTTTCATATTATTTTCTGAAAGCCATTTATTAACGTCATTTGAAATATATTATAAAAATACATCCCCCTTCATCCACCCTGACTCAGATTTTCCCAAAACCCATTTAGCTGGCATGTTTTCAGCGACTGCAGTAGAGTGCGTTTGCCGGTTCTGCGACCACCCCCCACCACTTTTTCAAGCTCAAGGTTACGCCCTCCCCTGACACGGCGCACACAAGCCCAAGGTCACACCTTCCCCTGACGAGTCGGCCTTCAAGGCAACTTCTGCGGCCCTTAAGGTCATTCACTGGGATTGCAAAGCCCGTGAACTTCAAGGCCAACGTTACTGCTAATACCAGTCGGACTTAAAGATTAGTCTAAAACCTCCTCCACAACCTACCCTTCAGTGCAAAGTCAAGGCCACAAAGCACTCGGACAACCTCAATAAGTTTAATGAAAGCGACACATTTTTAAAAGGCCTTATTTTCAGCAATACACAAATCCATACTACATTATGGTACACAAACAAGGAATATTCTTATTGGGCAATCACAACAGCATACCTCTTCTATCGTACGTAATGTCTCCTATAAACACAGCTGCTTGTCGTCCGTGTGGAAGGCATCATGGAGCACTAGAATTAATAGTTAGGTATTATAGTACCAACATATTAAGAAATACGTCAAACACGCAATCACACAAAGAATGTTAATTATTAGTTGTTCGTAGATCTAGTAACGCAATTATGTAAAATTATTTGTTGTACAACTTACTCTTCCTTAAGTACAAAATAAAAGAAATAAAAGCAACTAATATTTTATTGCCCCACGATTTGCGTCAATTACAGCCCTGAATCTCCTCGACAAAACAAATATGTTTGTACCAGATTTATGTAAGCATGACAAATAATATTTACCTTATTCTTCCACGTTTCCGCTCTAATATGTTCTCCACCCGGTGATGTATCCAATACATTTTCGGCCACGTAGTGTTGCAGTTATTTCGAATAGCACACAAAAGTGCTTTCACGAGCACTTCAAACTACAGTCTGAAAGAATAATGCGAGATCAGCTTGCAGCCAAGGTCATTGTGTTACGCGGCGTGGTTGAACGAAAGATGAGTGGTTATTAAGTAACCTTATATTTGTGTAACACTGATTTGCAGTAGCAAATGTTGACTCTGAAAGGGAAACGCTCTAAATTGCTAAAAATATGAGAACCTGCTATTAATAATTGTTTTTCTAGTAAAATTAACATTTTATTAAAACCTAACGTGCATATCTCTCGCTAGCAAGCCACATTCATTTTCGACTGCAGACAGAAACCGGTCAGTTTGAAAGCCGTGCTAAATTTAGCGTAATCTTCTATCGAAAAAATCGCAAGAACAATGTTTTAGCAATGAAGCAGTTGAGAGAGTTTTTTCAATTATGAATTGTGTAAAACAAAATTAAGAAATAGAATGAAACTGAACACTTTCGAGTCAATTTTAAGAACAAAACTATTTTGTTGTAACCGAAATATTTGTTGTAATAGTTTTCAACCCACCGACAAGATGCTAGATTTATTTAATAGTAATATGTATAAAAGTGACCAGCAGGAAAATACTGTTACTAATGACAATAATTCTCAATTATTAGAATTAGAGGTTTTCTTTGATGTTTTGGAAGATTAACTACTTACATTATATATATCAATATTTAGTTCTAGTGGTTGTATTTTGCAAAAATAAAATATACTTAACCTGACAATAAAGAATTTATTTGTTCTTGTTATCCGATAAAATATCCTAAATAAGGTTAAAAGTGCAATTTTGTAATCAGTTTTGACGGGATTGGCGATTTTGGCTACTGCAGGACAAACTCATCTGAGCACCCTGCTTAGACATTTGCCAGGAATGCCTATACTTGCGATTTGTGTAAAATAAGCTCTTATTTTAATCAAGAAGGAATTTAATTACAAAGTATGTAATTACTGCCCAGCTCTGGCTACCGTCGTAAATCTACATAAAAATGAAGTTCTTTACGTACTAGTTAGTTATTAAAACATAGCACTTTGTAATTTACATTTACAGTAAACATGCCACATAAGCAAGAATCTATTTCTAGCAGGTCGATGAAGCGTCTAATTTTAACTTGCATCTCAATCCACATTCTGGACACATTATGCGAAGCCAAAAAACGCAATACAACTGAAGTTTCTTTTACGTTAACATAACATAACTACATACACACTCAAAAAAAGCTCTAGTAGAAAAAACGGTACGTATTATTGGTACAACAGTTGGCTTTCAAGGTCAAATCTTAAAATGTCCATATCTCCGTTGTTTATTGAGACATTTTGAGCGGGGTTTTTTTAGCATTGTACTCCTTTCTGATTATTGATATTTTATAAATAGAAGCCCACGCTTTCGGCATTCATATCCAGTTCGACGCTCGGGCAATGCCTATCGATAAATTTGGCAAACATATGCATGCACATTCAGGATCACATCCCCATGTGTATGTGTTTGAAGATCTACGCAAACCTATACAGTATGAAGGAAACCTACCCGAACCTATATATTATGAACGCGATTTACGGCTAGTATCCAGTGCCATCCGTTCAGATAGATGGTACATCCTAGCTCATGGTGACATCAAATATACTATTCCCTTCCGTGAAGCTGAAATAACAAATGTCTTACTTTATCCCGAAAATACCGAAATTTATATCAACAAGAAAGGATCATATAACTTTCGCGAAATGATCGGGATGGTATTGAAAAAGGTGATGCACTAAAATTTTGGCCAGTCAAGCCAAATATGCTATATGTGGAATTTCAACTCAAGGTTCCTATAATTGAGTCCAAAAAGGCAGTACTGTGAGCTGGAGGCCAAGCTTACTCCTGCCACCACTCGGTCGTCAAGGTTGTTTCTGCTTCCGCTCAAACTTCAAGTTTAAGAGATGTAACGTTGGGAAGTGAAATAAAATCGGAAAGAAGAGTCGTGAGAGTAGTGGCATTTTAATCGGATTTTAAGGTTAAGGTGAGATGCGAGGCAACACAAAAAAAATAGTAGATAGTCTTTAAAAAGAGCTTTTCAACGATGTATAACATACCTGCAAAAAATTTTATATGTAGGGGAGATATTAGCAAAAACATAAATTCATCTCTAATATAAAATTAGTAGGCTATGAAATTAAACACCAATGAGAAATGAAAGCGAAAAGGTATGCTAAGTAATGCTGTAAAATAACGAAACGATACCGTAAAGACAACAACCACACAGGACAATTTTTAGAAGGATAATTAGCAATTAACTGAACTATGGAGGTTTCGTACAAAAAAGAGCTAACTACGAAGTCAACAATGCTGATATAGGTCAAAATAATACTATTTTGCAAAATGCAAAACTTTAATGAGAGACTGCTTGCAAATAATACACCAGTGAAATAGCCTGCCAGATCATCTGACTATCACAAAAAATGAAGTGTTTAATTTTGAACCGCCAGCAACTCAGAAAATTTTAGTACAAAGAGTGCTGGATGTGCTAAGATCATTACACGGAAACACACTCCGTAGAGTTTGTAACTCTGTTAAAATAAGGTGTCAAAAGTGTGTGGAACAGAATGGTCGTCATATTGAACAGTTTCTTTAAGTGAATTTGAACCTTTAGTACTCTTTCTTTACGTTTTACATTATGACTTTTCTTATTGTTTCATTATTTTACAGCATTACTTAGCATACCTTTTCGCTTTCATTTCTCATTGGTGTTTAATTTCATAGCCTACTAATTTTATATTAGAGATTAATTTATGTTTTTGCTAATATCTCCCCTACAAATAAAATTTTTTCAGGTATGTTATACATCGTTGAAAATCTATTTTTAAAGACTATCTAACTAACCAAAAATCCAATATGGCTGCCATATGAAAAACAAGAGATAGCACTAATAACTTGAAAACAAAAGACAATCGGGGGCTTCTGTTTACATAAAAAAGTGTCTCCACATTGTTACACTTTGGAAGTGATCACATTAGGTGTTATCGAGTTATTGAAGAAGATTGAAATTGGCAAATTTTGGTTTTTTCCAATTATTTCAAAATTTTAAAAAGTTAGGGTGAATTTGAAATGAGATTTGTTATGAGTATTGAATTCTACAAAACATTCCCCATTTAACCGTTGCTCTATGTCTTCTAATAACCGAGATATCACTGGTGAGCATAGAAATGTGAACACAGTGTATAGAAATACACAATCAAAGAGAACATAAAAAATAAAATCTATTAACTGAAAATGATAACAAACCTATTCACAACCTTTGACCCAGCAACACGAACTAATGTATCATTAAATTGATCAAGAACTCTATTAGGACTAATTTCTATTCCACGTATATTCTGACTAATCCCATCTCGAATTAACTTCAAATGAGTGAAAATTACATCAACATTACACAATGAATTTAAAATTAATACAATAAAAGGTTCAACGCTTATTTTTATTTTGTTATTTTCAATAATCTTATAAAATTTAATAATTTTTTATCTTTTACTTACTTACTTACTTAATCCTTCCTCTTCATACCCATTGGGTGTCGAGGTTTCTTGCCTAATACTTGCAAAATTTTCTCCACTCTTTTCTGTCTTCCGTGAGGTCTTTTGCCTGGTTCCATGTTTTGCCCTTCCTTTTTATTATTTTTCCAATCGCCTGGTTCCATGTTTCTTTTGGCCTTCCTCTCCTTCTCTTTCCCTCTGCCCTTGCTTCCCACACTTTCTTAGTTTGTTTTCTGTTTTCCATTCGGCATATGTGTCCAAACCATCTTAATTGCCCTTCTTCAATTTTCTTTTGTATTGGTTCTACTGATAGTCTCTCTCTTATTTCTTCGTTTCTAATCCTATCCAACCTTGTTACTCCTAACACTCTCCTAAGATATATCATCTCCGAGGCTTGTACTTTTGAATTGTTACTCTTGTTTAACACCCACAATTCACTTCCGTATATTAATATTGGGGTATAGATTGTTCTGTACACTGTTAATTTTGTTTTTATAGAAATCTCTTTTTTGTTTATGAAAGATCTTTTTAGAGCCATGAACATGTTGGATGCCGATTTTATTCGATTGTCAATATCCACTTCCACCTTTCCTTTACTGTCTATTATGGTACCTAAGTATTTAAATGTTTCTACCTGTTCAAGTTTTTCACCGTTTACACGTATATTCACTGTTTTGTTTTGGTCACTTATCACAATCACTTTGGTTTTCTCCCTGTTTATTCTTAGTCCCCTCCTTTCTAATGCTGTCTTCCATCTGTTCATATTTTCGTTCATGTCTTTTTCTGATTTTGCAAACACTGCGATATCGTCTGCGAAGGCACATTCTGTTATTTCCACTCTCTTCATGTTCCAGTTTCCTATCATTATTCCCTTTGCCTCTTCTCTTGTCTCTTTGATTACTTCATCCATGACTACTAGGAACAATACAGGGCTCATTATCCCTCCTTGTCTTACTCCCTGTGTTGTGACGAATTCCTCTGAGTTCACATTGTGTGTTCTAACATAATTTCTGGTTTTATTGTACAAAGATTTTACTGCTTCCAATAGATCGTCTTTTACCCCTCTTTTCTGTAGGTTCTTCCATATGTTCTCTCTAGGAACACTGTCAAAGGCCTTCTCCAGATCAATAAAACAGATGTAAGCTTCTTTATTATATGTTAATGTTTTTTCCATTATCTGTCTTATCGTGAATATGTGTTCCTGTGTGTTGTGCCCTGCTCTGAATCCACTTTGGGAGTCTATGAGCTGTTTCTCCACTATTTTCCTTATTCTTGTGTCTAGAATCCTTTCATAGATCTTCCCCGGCACACTCAGTAGTGAAATACCCCTGTAATTTTGGCATTCTTTGTTGTTTCCCTTTTTGAAGATCGGAACTATTAGTGCTACTTCCCAGTCCTTCGGTATTACTTTTCCTGCCCACGCCATTCTACATATTTTCAGCAGTAACCTTCATCCCAACGGTCCCATACTTTTAATCTCTTCCGGTGTAATTTCGTCGTGTCCTGCGGCTTTCCCCACTTTTAGTCTGTGTATAGCCTCTTCGAACTCTTCCTCTGTTATTGTATCGTTTTCCTTTTCTTTTTGTTTTGGCTCCCTCTTATCATTTCCATTGTTTACCTTCACACAGTTAGCTCCTATTCCCAGTAGATCTTCATAGTATTCTTTTCACCTGCTAATTATTGCTTGTTTTTCTGTAATTACTTCTCCATTCTTGTTCTTGATATACATATTTTGTTCTGGATTTTTCTTTGGTTGTCTAAGGTTTTTAAGCACTTTGAAAAAAAGTTTTTGATTACTCCTGCTGTCCTCTTCCAATTTGGCTCCAAACTCCTCCCATGTTTCTTTTTTTGCCTTCTGTATTTCTTCTTTCGCTACTTTCCTTTGTTTCTTGTACTCTTCATAGCTTTGGTTTGTCTTTTCCTGTATATATCTTCTCCATAGCTCCTTATTTTTGCTCACTTCATTTCTCACCTTTTGGTTCCACCATCTCGTCTGTTTTCTCTGTTGCCCCTTGATAATTGTGGTCCCGCAAGCGTTCTTTGCTGCTGTTTTTATTATTCTTTTAAACCTTTCCCACTCCGTTTCAATGTCATTTGTTTCCTTGTTCCTTTGTCTTATGCATTCTTCCCTTACTTCTTCCTGGTACTTTTTCTTTACTTCTTCTTCCTTTAGCTTGTACGTTTTTATTTTCTCTTTGCTAACCGTGTTCTCCCTTTTTATTTTTCTTACTTTCTCGTCTCCCTGAATATCTGTTGTCACCATATAGTGGTCGCTCCCTATTTCCGGTCCTCTTCTAGCTCTTGTGTCTTTAATTTTTTTGAAGTTTGTTTGTTCAGTTATTACATAATCTATTAGCGATTTTTCTCCTCTCGTTTCCATTACTCTCGTGTATTTATGGATATCTTTGTGTTTAAACTTTGTGTTCGTGATTACCATGTTATTTCGAAGGCAGAAGTCTATCAGTCTTCTTCCATTATTGTTTATATGGCTTTCTCCAAATTGGCCCATTACTTGTTCGTGTCCTTCTACTTTATTCCCCACCCTTGCGTTTAGATCACCTAGTATAATTATTTGCCCGTTTGTCTCTTCTGATACTGCTTGTATTATTTCCCAGAATTTATCTTTATTCTCCTTATTTTCGTTTTCGTTTGGTTCTTACACTGCTATCAGAGTACTTTTTTCTTGTCCTTCCTTTTTCATTTCCATTGCCATAATTCTTTCTGATATATACTTTACTTCTTTTATTTCTTTTTTCATTTCATTTGTTACTATTATTCCTACTCCAGCTTGTGCATTCTTTGTTTCTTCTACCCCACTATAGTTTAGCAGAAATCCCTTTTCTAGCACCTCACTTCCTTGTCCCTTCTTTTTGGTCTCTGTTATCGCTAATATTTGTACCTTCGCTTTCTCCATTTCCTCTACTATTTCCACCTCTTTGCCACTCAATCCTCGCACATTCCATGTACCTATCCTGCTTCTTTGTTTTTTCTTAGTTTTTTCTCCCTTTTTTCTTTCTCTGCTATTTCCATTGCCATTGTCCGTTTTCTCGCCTGGTTTCGTTGCCGTATTTCCGTCCTTTCGATTCTTTATTACTTTTTTGGGAACTTGGCTTCTGGGGTATCAGTTTCTTTTAAACTGCCCCCCTCTTCGTCCGTCCATATATATTTTCTACCTTCTGTCTCTAGCCTTTGGAAACCTACTCGTGTCCTCTTTCCTTTTTCCTTCTCCGCCCTTGCTACTTTCCTAATTGCGGCCTGTATTTTTTGTTCTTCTAGTGTAAGGTCACTGTCTAGATAGATTTGGTCCTGTAATAGTTTCTTCTTCTGTCTTAGTACTTTTAATTTGTCATCAAAACTCTTAAACTTTATTATAATCGGTTTTGGCTCTTGTTTTTCCACTTTATATACGTCTTCAATGTCCGTGTTCACTCCTATTTCTTCCTGTATGAATTCTTTTATTTCTTGTTTCATATTATTCTCGTTAAACTTTTTTCCCTTCATCACTAGGTTATTTCTTTTGTTATTTCGTTCCTGGTTCTCCATTCTTGTCTTCAGTATTCTTATCTCTTCTTTTAGTTTTCCGTTCTCTCTTTCCCATTCTACTTCCTTCTTTATAAATTCCTCTTTTTTATCTTTATTCCCATATAGGTATTTTTTCAAGGACAAGACATTTAGTACTTACATTATCCCTAGCTCTACCTTTATGAGTAAGGTTCATAATTTACGGATGAATTAATCAGAAACATTAGCTATTCAATTAACTGCAAATATAATTGCAGGACACCTACTATTAACTCTGCTTGGAAACACCGGAACAAAATTATCATTAGTAATAATTAACTTATTAATTATTACACAACTACTACTATTAATCCTAGAATCTGCTGTAGCAGTAATTCAATCCTATGTATTTTCAATTTTAAGAACATACTCTAGAGAAGTAAACTAATGAGTTCACATAAAAATCACCCATTCCGTTTAGTAGATGTAAGACCATGACCAATTCAAGGAGCATTCAGAGCAATAACAATAATAATAGGATTAATCAAATGATTCCACATATATGACGTATCTTTATTTTTGAAATTACAATTAAAATCAAATTAAACAAAAAATTAATTTTAATAAACAATATTTAGAAACCCATTGCTCCGGGAATTTAAATCAGCATTTTTCTTACAATTAATATTCCTAAATATAATAAATTAAAAATTCAAATTACCAATAAACACAAAAATAAAATCCAAACACTTCACCAAAAACAAAAATTAATAAAACAAGTTGGAATTAGTAACACCACCACTAAAAATTTTTCAAACAACAAACCAACAGATTGGATAGAAAACTTAACAAACATTAACATACCAGCTAATATTCAAGAAATACTAAATTATGGACCAAATTTCAACTTTTTTGATCCGAACAACATCCCATACGAACAATTTATCATTAATATTGAAAATAGTTTAAGTAAACTTAATGAGGAAAAACAAAATACCACAAGAGCCAATATTTGTAATATACTAACAAATTATAAAAATAAACCAAATAAAATGAAATCAATTAATGCTACACAACAAAAAATAAATCAAGAATTATCAACCAAAATTAGAGAAACCAAAACATTTCTTAAGAAACACAAAGACCTAATCATAACAAAAGCTGACAAAACTCAAAAAACAGTAATTTTAACAGACATTATGTATAAAAATAAAATGGAAGAATTACTTAATGATAAAAATACTTATAAACAAGAAAAAAAAGACCCTACACAAATCATACAAACTGAAAATAATTCAATTTTAAAAAAACTTTTAACTAACAACTACATCGAAAATTATGAATATAAACAGCTAATTACACACAATGGAACTCCACCTTTAATATACGGATTACCTAAATTACACAAACCCAATATCCCACTAAGACCCATTGTAGCTTCTTACATGAGCCCCACATATAAATTAGCCAAATATTTAGGGAAAATATTATCTAACTTAACCAAAAAAAATGCTTTAAGCGTCAAAGATTCATGGTCCTTTAAAAAAATTATTGATATCCAAAAATTACCGAAA
Organism: Agriotes lineatus; assembly: GCA_940337035.1. Taxonomy (NCBI): domain Eukaryota; kingdom Metazoa; phylum Arthropoda; class Insecta; order Coleoptera; family Elateridae; genus Agriotes; species Agriotes lineatus. The sequence goes on from CALNHX010002977.1 coordinate 91,168, forward strand.
AATTATGAATTATTATCTCTAGATGTCGTATCTTTATACACTAATATCCCTATTAACCTTGCTTTGCAAACTGTTGAAAACCATTGGGAAGAAATTAAGGATTTTACAAAAATTCCAAAAGAAGACTTCTTAAATGCATTAAAATTCGTTTTAAATAATACCTATTTCTCCTTTAACAATCAAATTTTTAGTCAAAATTATGGAGTACCTATGGGTTCACCAATTTCTAGTGTTATTGCTGAATTAGTACTAATGGATCTTGAAAACCAACTAGTTAAAAATAACAAACATATCTGCTTTTACCAAAGATATGTCGACGACATTATAATTGGTGCTAATAAATTAAAAATAGATTCAATTTTTCAAGCGTTCAATAATGTTCATAACAGATTAAAATTCACTTTAGAAAGAGAAAATAAAAACAATTCTATAAATTTTCTAGACCTTACCTTAACCAGAGAAAATTCTGGCAAAATAACTACAAATTGGTACAGAAAACCTGTAAAATCCGACAGATATCTGAATTACTTTTCAAACACAACAATCAAATATAAAAAAAGTGTTATATCAGGACTAGTTGATCGAGCCATCTTATTGTCTGACAAGAGGCACCACAAAAACAATTTAAATATCATAACTAACATACTTTTACTAAATAATTACCCATTGAACTTCATAAATAATAATATTAAAAAAAGAATAAAAATTCTACAAATACAAAACAATACCAATAATTCAATAAATCTTCAACCAAATTTTCTAAACGATGAATTCAATAATCAACAAAAAACAACTAAAAATTACACTACTATCCCTTACATCCCAGGTTTATCAGAAAAAATAGAAAAAGAATTAAAAAAAAATGACATATCTACTGCTTTCCAAAACCATAATACAGGACAAAAATTTTTTTATAAAAACTTAAAAGATAAAATCAATAAAAATTTAAAATCAAATATTATTTACGAAGTACAATGTAAAAATTGTGATTCAACTTATATCGGGCAAACAAAACAATATTTATCTAGACGGATGACCCAACACCAACAATCAATAAAGAAAAAACTTCTTAATCCACAGAAACCTAATACAGCTCTCTCAGACCACGCCGTCGACCACTTTCATAGTTTTGACCTAAACAATCCTAAAATTTTACACAATGAAACAAATTTAAAAAAACGTTTATTACTGGAATGCATAGAAATTAAAAAATCACCAAAAGCAATAAATTATAAAACAGATACAGAAACACTAAACAGAACCTATGACAATATTATCAATAACAAATAAAAAAAAAAATAAAAGAAATGTCCTTAAATAATTTTTAAATATTCGTAAATAATATATATCAATTTTCATTTTACTAAAGTACGTTTTTTTCCTATAAAAATTTTCAAGGTCAAGATAAAATTGGCAAAACTGCTTTTTTAAACTTATTAGAAAATTTATTTTCGTCGGGTTTTTCTTTAAACGACTTGTGTCATTTTGACGTTTAAAATTAAATTGTCAGCTTTTCTTTTTTGAAAATGAATATGCAGAGGAACTGTTGGATCTGCAGTCTAACATGCCAGAAGAAGAAGTTTACGAAAGATTAACTAAAAACAAAACTCCTTTAATGCCAGATTTTAAATTTCCCACCAACTTTTAGTTCTAAAAAGTTACTAAAACAAATTCTACCAACATATATTTTTTAAAGGAATCCAAGTAATGCCAACATAAACCCTAAATTCTTTGATCTTCAAAATTTTTATAGGAAAAGAACGTACTTTACTACGTTTTCAGTTTCACTTAAAATTAATATTTTCTAAACTTGTCAAATTACCTTTAAACATATTGCAATTTCTTTTGAAACTAATTTATTACAATTAATTTAAAACGACTTATATTAACTATTATCTTAAAAGATTTAAAAAAAAAAAAAAAAAAACTAGATTTCACGAATAATTAATTTTATTCCCATATTCAACCACAAGGTGGCACTACTGCACCTATAGCTTCAAGGTCAATGACAAGCAAATTTTAATGTATGCTCCCACATGTAATTCCCTTTGAATTACTGTTAAAAAACCCGTAAGTAACATAAAATTTAATAGCACAACAGAATCTAATTAACTGTTTTACAGCTTAATGATGTTTAATCGAAATACGAAGTTCCTAAACCAACAATAAAATAAAACATAACCTAACTTATCAGGAATTTCAAGATAAATTAATTACCAAAAATCCTATCACCAATACTCTTACATCGTTAACTAAAGGGAAAACAAAAAATTAACAGTATATTTAGTGAACTGTTTAATAGCATCTCATCATTTACTCCAATTATAAAAGTGAAAAATTAACCAGTTGGTGCTTTCGAGGTCATTGACTGCATACATCATAAATCGTATCCATGGGCCTTTTAATACCAAAATAGCATTACTGCTGCTGGTACAGTATAACATATACACATAATTAAAACACTTCATGTCTAATTATTTTCCAGATTCTCTAATATAACCCAAACTAAGCTGAGAATTGTTTGCCGTTTATTAATAATCAAAGAATTTCGTTTAACTGATGCCTGTACTCCTATTTATTTTACCGTACAATAACATATTACCACAAGTATATTGCCGACAAAAGGTCAAAGAAGTGCAATTACTTAGTAATTAATTTCCAATTCCAACCGAAACTAATTTTCAATATAAAATTACTCAAACACAAGATTTCAAAGTTAAGGTTAATACCATTGTAAGTAAAGATACTGTTAATTTTACTAAAGCATAAATTAAATAATTTCATTTTACAGGAACAATTGATAACATATAGTACAAAAAAATATATATTTATGACTATGGTACTACTATTCCTTTTACTAACCATCAAAAATATTCAAAATTTTATACACCACAATATTTAAAAAAAAAAATTAAAAAAAAAGGAAAACAAAAGGAATTTTCCATTGTAAGTAGGGATGCTGATAATTCTACTACTGCATAAATTAAATAAATTGTTTTACAGGAATATTTGATAATGTGTTTGCAAGAGAATATATGTCTAGGTTACGACCAATCTTTTTACAAACTTTCAAATTGAGTTTTAAGAAGATTAATAACAGGTAAATCAGAACATCAGAGGAAGTATATCCCTTCACTTATCTAAAAACTAATGCTGTATTTTAATTGTTCTTTTCTTTTCTCAGAATGTAATTATTCGTCTGAAGAAGCTAACCATTAGTTTAGCGAAACGTTACGTGCTTTTAACATATTTTTATTAATAAAATTTTTAATGTGTCTCGACAAAAAAATGTGTTTAAGTTCACTTTGTTAAAAAAAAAATAATATCAATCTAGCTGATATCTTCTCTATATTCGTGAGGTTGGGAGAGATCCTCTGGTGTGTATGTTAACCTTTCAAGGTAAGCATATAATACCTGTGATTGCTCATCTGCCTTGCAAATACATAAATCTTTATTTTTATTAGGATTAATTAATACATTATTAATTATATACCAATGATGACGTGATATTACACGAGACGGAACATTTCAAGGACTCCATACAACAGTTGTTGCACTAGGATTACGATGAGGAATAATTTTATTTATTACATCAGAAGTACTATTTTTGTTTTCAATCTTTTGAGGATTCTTCCACAGAAGATTAGCCCCCTCTATTGAATTAGGAATAATTTGACCCCCAAAAGGAATTCAAACATTTAACCCTATTCAATTTTTTTTACTAAGTTTAATTCTAATTTCATCAGGAATTACTGTAACATGAGCACGTCACAGATTAATAGAAAATGACTACAAACAAGCTGTTTATAGATTAGCATTAACAATCGTATTAGGAGTTTATTTCACTTTACTTCAAGCATACGAATACTACGAATCATCATTTACTATTGCATATTCAGTTTACGGATCATCATTTTTCGTAGCAACAGGATTTCATGGATTACATGTAATTATTGGAACAATTTTTTTAACAGTATATTTTTTACCGCAAGTATTTAATCATTTCTCCCCTATCCATAATTTCAGATTTGAAGCAGCTGCATGATATTGACACTTTGTTGATGTAGTATGATTCTTCCAGTATATTTCTATCTATTGATGAGGTAGATATTTATATATCATAAAAATCATTTTTAACTTCCAATTAAAAGAGCTAATTTAAAATTAGTATAAATAATATTCATAATAACAATAATCTCAATATTAATTTTTATTATTACAATAGTAGTAATAATAATTGCAAATATCATCTCAAAAAAAAAAAAATTTATTGATCGAGAAAAGATCCCCATTCGAATGTGGATTTGACCCTAAATCATCAGTACAAATTCGTTTGTCACTTTAATTTTTTCTTATTGCAGTAATTTTCCTAATCTTTGATGTAGAAATTATATTTACAAAATTGTCAGAAAATGGCAAAGAGCACTTGACGTGCATTATATTATTATTCTATATGGAAGGGAATTAACATTAACGATCAAAATAAGAAAAAAATAGAGAACAGAAATGAGATTCTTGAGATCAGTTCCATGAGAAAATAGGACCAACGAGGAAACAAACTACAAATATTCAATTTAAACGAAGAAATACAAAATTATCAAATGAAATAGAAGGACAATACAAAAAAAAACACCAAAACTAACGTACGAATACAAGCCAACAGGAGACAAAAATGTAGAACGTTCATGGAAACGTTGGACAGATCAAGACGCATTGCCAACATCATTTCAAAAAGCGGTAAATAATACAAGAAAAGCAACTGATAACAGATCATTAAATGTTTATTGCCCGAGAGTTTTCCAATTACAGGACAATATATATTATAATTGACAAAACAAACTACAAACTTAAGTAAATAACATCCAACACGTTATATTAGAAATAATTAAGTATATAGTTATATAATAAACATATTCTAACTAACAAATACATATTACAATTAAAAATTAAAAATTGTAAAGAAGACAGCAAATAGAACAGTGGATATTGAGCATTCCACTTCCTGATAAGTTATACATTACATACAGATTAATTTCTAATCCTAATCATATTCCTAGTCATGAATATGACGAGATGTGCTAGATGTATTTAAGTTATTTTAAGCTACAGGAAAAAATATCACACTTGTGACAAGTTATAATCTGTACACATCAATACAATTGGTGACTTTAGTAAGATATTTGTCCTAGCATGTTGTTTTTAAAAAGTAGTGTGATTTCTACTGAATAGCCTAGGAGCATGAATATTTAATTTGTTAAGTAAATAAGCGCAATCGAGTAAGTAGTGCAGCAATTTAAACAGAAACGTTAATCCAGCATTTATTCTTCTCAAGTCAAGTGAATTGATCGTGAAACTTTGCAGCAAAATGTCATATGAAAAATCCCATCTCACAATAGTCATCGTACTTCTTAAACCATAAAAGTTTCGAAAACTTTCTTTGGATGCTCTCAATGACTTACTTATGGCATTCATAAAAGGGTTGCCATACTAGAATATCATACTCCAATTCTGAACAAACGAATGAAAAATAAAGTGTTTTTAAGATTAGTTCATTGTTGCAATTTTTACAATTTCTCATGACGAAGCCTAAAGACCTGTTAGCTGATAAAACAGCATGTGCAATATGTTTTGCAATTAAGAACTCGCTGTCAAAATAAGTGCCAAAGTCCTTAATGTTATTGCAACGAGTTAGAAAATCATCATTAACACTACATTGAAATATAACGGTTTAAATTTCCTTGTGTAAGACATTATTTTGCATTTGCTGATGTTAAGTTGCAACTTATTAAGATTGCACCACCTTGCAATATTGTAAATGTTAAAATGTAGCCTCAAACGATCATTATGAGAATTTATAAGGCATACAAATTTTTAGGTCATCCACAAATAACGCATCTTCATTGCTCAGTAAGAATTTTCCAAGAGACTGAAGCTCACTGTGAGCTCCAACAAAATTTAAGTCAGTCAGAATAAATTTGCCTTGGTTTCCCCCGTCTGGAAACAAATCGTCTTAAAGTAAGTATAAACACCTCAGAAGTTAATTCAGAAACTAACTCTAGGTGCACTGCACGAGTGCTAAAACAAATGAACAAACAAAGCCAACATTTTGACAGTTTCGCGCCTCGTCCTTTTTTATCTTTTAATTTGAAAGGGTCCCCGTAATCAACCCCGGTTACATAAAATGGAAAGTTTGCTTGAGCTCGTAATTTCGGCAAATCTCCCATCACAGGCTGTATTGGCTTAGCGTTAAATCGAAAACATCGTATGCATTCTCTTACAATTTTTCGTGCATAACTTCTGCCACCTAGTGGCCAGTGCCGATCACGTAAAGAAAATAATAGTTGCTGCGGCCCGGAATGCAGCAATTTTTCATGCTCGTTTAAAAATTAGTTTCGTCAACCAATGCTTGTAGGACAGGATTATCGGATGACGCTTGTCATAGGGAAAGTCTGAATTCGTAAGATGACCCCCGACCCGTAGTATACCGTTTATGTCGATGAAAGGATTCAAACTTGCTAGTTTACATTTTTGACGTGCTTTACTGCTATTCTTCAAAGTTGCAATCTCCTCGGCAAATGTTTCATTTTGCGCTATTTTTATTAGACGCGTAAGAGCATCCTCTAACTCATTAATCCCGAGTACACCAATCAGTTGCTGATCAAGACCTCGGCAGTTGGTTTTGAAACGAACCATATATGCCACGCAACGTATAGTTCTATTCAATGTGGAAAATCTCTCAAATGGGAAAGAAAAAATATTTCTAACCACGCAACTCACGTTGCTCCGCAATTCAGGCAAGTCCTTTGTTTCGTACTTGGGACTTGGCCACTCGCATTCGCTTAATTTTAACCATGACGGCCCGCACCACCACAGTTCGCATTCACGTAATTTATCCGGATTAACCCCTCGCGACAATAAATTCGCTGGGTTGTGTTTTGTCGATACATGCCGCCATATTCCGTTTTTTGTTAAACCTTGTATTTCTGCTATATGATTATTGACAAACGTTTTCAATGAACTCGGTTCGTGCTTTAGCCAACCCAACACAATGGTTGAGTCTGTCCAAAATGTGTAGCTAGATACATTCACGTGTAACGAATGAGACAACTTAGCGACTAATCGCGCTAGCACTAAACCATCACATAATTCCAACCTAGGTACCGTTAGTGACTTTAAAGGTGCTACCTTAGATTTCGCGCATAGGAGACGTACCCACGTATCCCCATCTCTATTTGTTGACCGTATATACATGCAAGCACCGTATGCATTTTCTGATGCGTCACAGAACGACTGTATTTCCACGTTATTAGGATCATCGCATATTACGCGCCTCGCAATTTTGATCTCGTTTAATAGCGGTACACTCTTCTCGAAGTTCGACCAAAGCCAACTAAGGTCTAAGGGTAGTGGTTCGTCCCACAACAACTTTTGACGCCATAAGCGCTGTAGCAACGATTTCGCGATTATAATGCATGGACTTAGTAATCCAAGAGGGTCAAAAATTTGCCCTATTACAGATAATAAAGTACGCTTTGTTAAATGCGTCGTCAACTCTTTACGAATATTGTACACGAATAAATCCGATTCGCAGACCCACGTTAATCCGAGCGTTTTCGTTTTCTCACTTTTACCAAACTCTGTCAGGCGAGAATTTGAATTTTCCTTTTGCAATACTTGCCAGAATTTCTGAACTATTCGAATGCCATTTTCTCAAATGGAAACCTCCAGTTTTCAGAACGTTTGTTACATTGTCGCATAAATTCGATGCTTCAGTAATCGTATTTTCACCCGAAATGAAATCGTCGACATAAAAATCTGAACGTATCGCATCCGCAGTTTGTTTGATTTTGCACTGATTTGCCAATTCGCATAAACTTCGTATAGCCAAGACCACGATTTTATGAATATAGTCAATGAAATAAAAAAGGATGGGTCTGCGGATATAATTGATAAAAATATAAAGGCTGGTGGATGTAAATTAAGAAAAGAGATCGTTAAGGTTATTAATGAATCTATAGAAGAATCTAAAGTCCCCAGCCTGTGGAAAAATTCAGTTATAACCCCAGTACCTAAAGTAAAAAATACGAAAAAATGTGAAGAATATAGGCCAATAAACACTTTACCTTTACCCGAAAAAATTATGGAAATGCACGTAAAAAAGCAGTTGTTACAGCATTTAGCAGATAATAATATACTGATAGAAAACCAATCAGGATTCCGGGATCACCATTCATGTGAAACATCTATTCAGTTAGTCATTTCTAAATGGAGAGAGTTGATAGAACAAAATGAAATTGTATTGGCTGTCTTTGTAGATTTTAAAAGGGCGTTTGAAACCATCAACAGAGATGTTATGATACAAAAACTAAAAAAATATGGAGTGGTTGAGGAAGCAAATAAATGGTTTGAAGACTATCTACATGACAGACATCAGCAAGTGAATGTGGACAGTTATGTGTCAAGTAAACTAGAAGTGAAATTCGGTGTGCCTCAGGGATCCGTCTTAGGTCCTCTTCTGTTTATATTGTATATAAACGACATAGCATCGTGTTTTGAAGAAGACACAATAATTAATTTGTTTGCGGATGATACAGTGATCTCTGTTTATGGAAAGTCAATTGAGGAAGTACTGGCTAAGATGCAAAGACAATTAAGTCATTTTGAGGAGTGGTTAAGAAACAACTTTCTGTTTGTAAATACAAAAAAAAGTAATGTTATGGTATTTGGAACTAATGTAAATGTAGAACTTATAACTAAATTAAAACTTCTGAACAATGAATTAGATTATGTTTTGGATTGTAAATATCTAGGTTTAATTATAGACAACAAATTGAAGTTTAATAAGCATATTGAATATGTGATAGACAAAATTAGTAAACGTGTAAATTACTTCTATAGAATTAGGGATAGCTTATCTGTTCTCAAGATTAACTGTGTATAAGTCAATTATAGCCCCACATCTGAATATTGTTCGACCATTTTATATTATTGTAATGAGACAGAAAAGAGAGCTCTCCAAAAACAACAAAATAGGGCAATGAGAATTATTTTAAAGGTAAATAAATATACACGGATTAATAATATGTTGGAATGTTTACAGTTTATGAGTATTAAACAAAGACTAATTTTCAATAATATGATATTTATATTTAAAATGATACATAAGATGCTACCAACGCATATGTCAAATAAAATTAAGTTTGTAAATGATGTACATAGTTATAATACTAGAACAGCAACCAATATTTACGTACCTTCTGTAAAGAAAGCAGTAACCAAGCAATCGCTTTTTCATGATGGTTTAGTTCTGTACAATGACCTGCCACTACATATGCGTGCTATTAATAATATTAAGGAGTTTAGGAGAAATATTGTGCAATATGTTAAAAGTAGTTTCTAAATGTACCTGATAAAATTTATTTTTTTTTCTTCTTTTTGGATAGGTTTTTGTTTTTGTTTATTGTGTATTTTGTTATATGTTGTTGAAAATATGTAGCAAAGACTTGCTAATAAACTGTTACTACTACTACTACAAGTATGGAGCCAACGCGCACCCATACATTACTGTATTCAAATCGTACGTATCTAAAGGTTTTGACGAATCCGTGCGCCAAAAAATTCTTTGATAAGATCTCTCGTTAGGCCTCACTAACACTTGACGGTACATCTTCTCTGTGTCCGCCGTAACCCCGTATCTATGCTTTCGAAACCGTAGAATAATACTGAATAAATCATCTTGAAGGGTTGGACCCACCATCTGAATATCATTTAACGACATTCCATTGGATGAAGACACAGACGCATCGTCTACAACTCTCAATTTAGTCGTTTCACTATTTTCTCGCAATACACCATGATGTGGAAGGTAATAGGATACATCGCTACTATCGATGTGATTGTCGCATAATTTAGTCATATGGCCTAGCGTCTCGTATTCGGCCATGAACGTCCTGTATAGTTTGCAAAGAGTATCGTTCGCGTTTAACCTACGCTCTAAATTTGAAAAACGTTTACGTGTATTGTCTTTTGACTCACTTAACGTACTAGGTGACATCTTAAATGGAATGGAAACCACAAACCTCCCATCCTCGTTCCGCGTTACAGAATTTACAAAATGTTCCTCGCATATCGTTTCTTCCTCAGATAGGTGTTTATGTTCTGCGCATTCTTCGATTTCCCAAAACCATGCAAGTTGCTCTTGTACTTCCAAATTTTGTCTAAAATTGCATAACGCTTGACGTATTTTCCAAAATGGACCTGCAATTATTCACCCCAATTTGGTTTTACTAAGAATGGGTTTGTTTTTATCTAAACCCTTTGTTTGCCCGCATAATAATGACCAGAACAAATCAGCGCCAATCAATAGATTTATTGGACTGGACTCATGAAAAGTCGGAACCGCTAAACGCATGAACTCAGGAATTGCAAGATTCGAAATATCGAATGTGCAATTTTGCAACGGTTCCGTTATTTCATTTATAACAAAACAATGAAGTTTGGTAGAAAAGTCGCTCGTACGACTACGCATGATAATATCGCATTTAAATCGAATATTTGTAGTTACATTGCTTAAAGCCGCAACGTGTACATTTGCCCGCTGCTTGGGCAATTTTAATTGTTCGAATAAATTTTCTGTTATAAAGCTAGACTGCGATCCACAATCTAACAACGCTCTGACCGTGTGAGGGTTTCCGTCCTCATCTAAAATTAGAACTACCGCTATAGATAACAAAAATCTGGTGTGATAAACTCACACAACTTCCTTTTACAGTGATCTTATAGTTAGTCAAAAATTTCATTTTTAATTTTTAACCATTTGTTAAAAATTTTCAAAAATTACAAATTCTACAAAAACGGTACAAAATCGAGTGTTAGTTGAAGAGACAAATTTTCTCTAGAATGTTAAGGTGATTTCAAAAATGTATAATATACCGGGTGTTTTATTTAAAATAGGAGTTAATAAAAAAATTGAAAAAAAAAAACAAAAGAAACCCACTTTAGAAGTATTCAACTGGAAAATCACCTATCTCACATCAATACACATTAAAAATGTAAGAAAAATGTAAAATTTAAAAAAAATCGTTAGAGCCGTTTTTGAAAAAATCGAAAAAAACTGAAAAATCACAAGAGTAAACACCTACTTCCGGTTATGCGATTTTCTTCAAAAGAAACCCACTTTAGAAGTATTCAACTGGAAAATCACCTATCTCACATCAATACACATTAAAAATGTAAGAAAAATGTAAAATTAAAAAAAAATCGTTAGAGCCGTTTTTGAAAAAATCGAAAAAAACTGAAAAATCACAAGAGTAAACACCTACTTCCGGTTATGCGATTTTCTTCAAAAGCTTGCTGTCTGATCTACATAGTACACAAAACTTATATATAAAGTTTCAATGCCATACCTCTTTTCGTTTTTGAGATATTCTGTTCACAGACACAACAACAGACACACAGACAGACAGACACACAGACAGACCAATGAAAAAAAATATGTTTCGAATTTTTGGGGTGAATCCAATACTTCCTTTATAGTAGTAAAAGGAAGTAATACTTGTTTATTATTACGCGCATTTACGGAAGTCACACATCTACTTATCAGAACACATTTCAAGTATGAAAAGTTGGCAAACCTTGATGTTGGTAGCGCTACTTCCTTTTATACTTGTCCCATTTTTACTTCCTTTTACTATAAAGGAAGTATTGGATTCACCCCAAAAATTCGAAATTGAGTTTTCAACAGATCTTCACGTTTTAGAGTCCCCTGATCCCAAAAAACATTTTTTTTTCATTGGTCTGTCTGTCTGTCTGTCTGTCTGTCTGTGTGTGTGTCTGTCTGTGAACAGAATATCTCAAAAACGAAAAGAGGTATGGCGTTAAAACTTCATATATAAGTTTTGTGTACTATGTAGATGAGACAGCAAGCTTTTGAAGAAAATCGCATAACCGTAAGTAGGTGTTTACTCTTGTGATTTTTCAGTTTTTTTCGATTTTTTCAAAAACGGCTCTAACGATTTTTTTTAAACTTTACATTTTTATTACATTTTGAATGTGTATTGATGTGAAATAGGTGATTTTCCAGTTGAATACTTCTAAAGTGGGTTACTTTTGTTTTTTTTTCTATTTTTTTTATTACTCCTATTTTAAATAAAACACCAGGTATATTATTACATTTTTGAATTCACCTTAAAATTCTAGAGAAAATTTGTCTCTTCAACTAACGCTCTATTTTGTACCGTTTTTGTAGTATTTGTAATTTTTGAAAATTTTTGACAAATGGCTAAAAATTAAAAATGAAATTTTTGACTAATTATAAGAACACTGTAAAAGGAAGTTGTGTGAGTGTATCACACCAGATTTTTTACTTCCTTTTACAATAAAGGAAGTATTGGATTCACCCCAAAAATTCGAAATTGAGTTTTCAACAGATCTTCACGTTTTAGACTCCCCTCAACCCAAAAAACATATTTTTTTTCATTGGTCTGTCTGTCTGTCTGTCTGTCTGTGTGTCTGTGAACAGAATATGTATCTCAAAAACGAAAAGAGGTATGGCGTTGAAACTTCATATATACGTTTTGTGTACTATGTAGATGAGACAGCAAGCTTTTGAAGAAGATCGCATAACCGGAAGTAGGTGTTTCCTCTTATGGTTTTTCAGTTTTTTTCAGTTTTTTCGATTTTTTCAAAAACGGCTCTAACGATTTTTTTCAAACTTCACATTTTTATTACATTTTGAATGTGTATTGATCTAGGATAGGTAATTTTCCAGTTGAATACTTTTAAAATGGGTTTCTTTTGTTTTTTTTCTATTTTTTTTATTAACTCCTATTTTAAATGGAACACCCGGTATATTATTACATTTTTGAATTCAGCTTGGAATTCTAGAGAAAATTTGTCTCTTCAACTAACGCTCTATTTTGTACCGTTTTTGCAGAATTTGTAATTTTTGAAAATTTTTGACAAATGCTTAAAAATTAAAAATCAAATTTTTGGCTAATTATAAAATCACTGTAAAAGGAAGTTGTGTGCGTGTATCACGCCAGATTTTTCTTCGTGTAGTAACGTGTTGTGCCTTTCCGGACATTTTTTGCAACATCCAAATTTGCATTCTCGTGCAATGTGACCCCGTCGTAAACAATTAACGCACAATTTTAACCTTCTCGTTTCATTGTAACGTTCGCTCGCGTTTAAAGCAAGAAACTTTTAACACTTTCTTAAATAATGTTCCCCGTCGCATAGTTCATACGAATGCTTTGCAACAAACAAACCTCGCGTTTGTTCATTACCTTTATTATTAGTTCGCCTCGTATTTAAATTTCCCTCATTATCCCTCGATGGCCAATTAAATTGAACAGTTTTTAAAAAATCCGCGCGTCTATTAAGGAACTGTTTAAATTCGTCAAAGGTTGGCACGTTTTTTAAATTCGATTTGAATTGTTCCCATTCAAAATTAGTATTTTCATCGAGCTTTTCCGAAATGATGTAAATTATTAATGTGTCCCACTTATCAGTAGGCTCTTTTAACTGATTTAACGCCCGAAGATGTTTCGAAACTGAGTCAATTAAGTTTCTTAATTTTGCAGCCGATTCAGAAGTAACCGCTTCTAAATCAAATATAGCTTTAGTATGCGTCTGCACTAGCAGTTTTTCGTTATTGTATCTTTCGCACAATATTTTCCCACGCAAGCTGGTAATTTTCCGCACAAAATTCTATCGATTGAATGATTTCTAATGCCCCTTCCTTTAGAACTGAGCGTAAATAGTGAAATTTATTGATATCGTTTAATCGTTCGTTTGAATGCACCAATGATTCGAATGTATCTCAAAATTCAAGCCATTTACTTAATTGAACCTGATATTTTGACATTTCAATAATTGGTAGTTTGACAAATTCCGTTGACGGAACGTACGCCTGTTGTGAATTGCCAGAAATTACGCTTTCAGTTTCCGCTCGCACAGATGTTCCGACATGTGCACTACCAAACATGCGAGACTATAAGAAGAATTGGTTTATCTTGGACAGCACATGGCAACTTCAGGGATACTAAAGTGGAACTGGGCAGGCCACCTAGCGAGATTCAGTGGTGGGGACGGTGGACCAAAAAGATATTCGACTCGAGACCTAGACAAGAAACGAAAAGAAGTAGACGGCAACTTTCAACAAGGTAGAAGGATGACAATCGCATTCAAAATAATTGGATACAGTGTGCACAGAATAGAGAACAGTGGCAAAATTTACGAGAGGCCCATGTCCAGCAGTGAATCAGAACGGCTAATTGATGATGAAGGCTTTTCGCCTGTGTGAGTTCTCACATGTTTAACTAAATGACTTTTGTCCCATGTTTTGAAATCACGTACAGAGCAAATATAAGGTTTTTCAACTGTGTGAATCCTCACGTGTTTAACTAAATCACCTTTTCGTGTTGTTTTATAATCACATACAGAGCAAATATAAGATTTTTCACCTGTATGAGTCTTCACATGTGTAACTAAAGCACCTTTCTGTGTTGTTTTATAATCACATACAGAGCAAATATAAGGCTTTTCACCAGTATGAGTCCTCATATGTGTAACTAAATTATTTTTCCGTGTTGTTTTGAAATCACATACAGAGCAATTACAAGGTTTTTCGCCTGTATGAGTCTTCACATGTGTAACTAAAGCACCTTTCTGTATTGTTTTATAATCACATACAGAGCAAATATAAGGCTTTTCACCAGTATGAGTCCTCATATGTGTAACTAAATTATTTTTCTGTGTTGTTTTGAAATCACATGCAGAGCAAATATAAGGTTTTTCGCCTGTATGAATCCTCACATGTGTAACTAAATGATTTTTGCGTGTTGTTTTGAAATCACATACAGAAGAAATATAAGGTTTTTCGCTTGTATGAGTCTTCACATGTGTAACTAAAGTACTTCTCTGTGTTGTTTTGTAATCACATACACAGCAAGTATAAGGTTTTTCGCCTGTATGAATCCTCATATGTGTAACTAAATAATGTTTCCGTGTTGTTTTGAAATCACATACAGAGCAAGTATAAGGTTTTTCGCCTGTATGAATTTTCACGTGTTTGACTAAATCACCTTTTCGTGTTGTTTTATAAGGTTTTTCGCCTGTGTGAACCCTCACATGTTTAACTAAGTCACCTTTCTGTGTTGTTTTATAATCACATACAGAGCAAATATAAGGCTTTTCACCAGTATGAGTCCTCATATGTGTAACTAAATTATTTTTCTGTGTTGTTTTGAAATCACATACAGAGCAAATATAAGGTTTTTCGCCTGTATGAATCCTCACATGTGTAACTAAATGATTTTTGCGTGTTGTTTTGAAATCACATACAGAGCAAATATAAGGTTTTTCGCCTGTATGAGTCTTCACATGTGTAACTAAAGTACTTTTTTGTGTTGTTTTGAAATCACAAACAGAGCGTATATAAGGTTTTTCGCCTGTATGAGTCTTCACATGTGTAACTAAAGCACCTTTCTGTGTTGTTTTGTAATCACATACAGAGCAAATATAAGGCTTTTCGCCAGTATGACTCCTCACATGTCTAACTAAATTATTTTTCTGTGTTGTTTTGAAATCACATACAGAGCAAATATAAGGTTTTTCGCCTGTATGAATCCTCACATGTGTAACTAAATTATGTTTTCGTGTTGTTTTGAAATCACATACAGAGCAAAAATAAGGTTTTTCGCCTGTATAAGTCTTAATATGTGTAGCTAAACTGGTACTTTCAATGTTTTCTTGTTTAATGTATAACTTATCAAAATTTTCATTACTATCCGTGTTCTGGGATATGCATGATGTAATTGATGTAGGACTATGAGATTTCCTATTCGTAGTTTCTGGTTTGATGTCCATTATAGTTGTTTAAACATCAGAGTTTCTGTTAATGATAGATGATCCAATGGAATTTAAATATCTTCATACCTATAACAAAGGAGAATGTCATTAGCCTACGATACATTGAGTATTGTACAGTAAATTATTTATTTTATTGCAAATTTTAACACTTCTATTTTTCTTTTTGTTATTTTGCTATTAAAACGAAATTCCGGTTCAAAATTGACCTCAAATGACAAACAAATCAAAGTTAGCCCGGATGGCTGAGCCCCATTTTATAATTAGACTTAAGTTTTGTTAATTAATTCGAAGAAAAATTTCTCAGTGCTGCAGTTTGCACAAAATATTATCAGAGGTTCTCCCAAAAACAAGATCAGGTATTATACGTAGTACAAGCGAGAGGTTTGGCAATAACAATGTATGAATGTATTACGGCATTATCAGCTATAATTTACCAAGGGCAATGATAATCATGCGCATTAATTTTGACAGATGGCAAGCTGAAAGTGCATTTCTTAGCAATATTTCTTAAAGGTATCTCACTTGAGGAATGTTATTTGACAAATAATACAGAAATTGTTGATATACCTACTATTTCTGATCATCAGTTTATAACTTGGGAAATAAATGTAACTGTGAGTAAAACTGAAAACTGTTGTAAAGTATATAGGGATTTTAAAAATTCGGATATTAATGAATTTTATGCAGAACTTCAAACATTACCCTTAGATCATATTTATAATTTAGCTAATATTGATGATAAAGTACAATATTTTAACACTCTACCTATAGATTTAATAAATGTCTATTTTCCCGTTAAAACTTCTGTTTTCAACAGACCGCCAAAACCTTGGATCACTTCCAATATTAAATTGATGATGTCACTCAGAGATAAGGCTTTACAACGATATAAACGCACACATAAGGTTGCTCATTTTGAATATTACAAAACTTTACGAAATTTCACTACTTCCTCTATTTACAGAGAAAAAAAGGCATACCTTCAATATTCACTCCGTTCGAATAATTCCAAAACTTTATGGAAAAATTTAAAACAATTCGAAATTGTTAGAGCAACAAAAAATAAAAATATACCGCATGCACTCAAAGTTCCCGACAATATAAATAATTATTATGTCAACTCAATACCTAGTCTTAACATATCCGATGACGATTTATTACAGTTTTACAACAACAATCTCAAATGCGATTTTGATGAGCCTTTTGATTTTACCTCTGTAAATGAGGAAGAAGTTCAGAAAATATTAAATTCTATAAAATCTAAATCTACTGGTGCCGATGGTATTAATATAATTCTATTACATATCTGTTGCCCTTATATACTTCCATATGTTACCCACTTACTTAATTACTCTTTACAGTCGCATAATTTTCCTTTATTATGGAAACACGCCATAATTAAGCCTTTGCCCAAGGTCTCCGAGCCGAGCACGTACAAAGATTTACGTCCTATAAGCTTGCTTCCAACGCTGTCGAAAATATTGGAAAGAGTTATGGATAGTCAATTACGGAGTCATATTGCAAGGTACAATATTCCATCGCCAATGCAGTCGGGCTTTAGGCCAGGTCATAGTTGTGCTACAGCTTTATTAAATATCACTGATGATATTTTTAAAGCTACTGATCATGGTCTCTTTACTATTCTGGTACTATTAGATTTTAGTAAAGCATTTGAAATGATTAAACACAATATGCTTCTAGCTATTCTGCATTTTATAGGACTATCTTCAAATGCTATTCAGTTAATGCGAAGCTATTTAACTGATCGAACTCAAAGAGTATTCTTGGACGGGGTCGTCTCTGGGTCCTTGGAGTTGAGAGTGGGAGTTCCACAAGGATCGATATTGGGACCACTTCTTTACATTGTCTACACCAATAACTTCCATAATTCTATCTCAAACTGCAAATTACATATGTACGCCGACGACACTCAATTATACTATTCCTTTGACATCAAGGATAGCTTAGATGCTGCGAATATAATTAACACCGACTTAATACGCTTAGCTGATATATCAAAAAAACACTCACTTATGCTTAATCCATCGAAAACTGTTTGTATATTGTTCGGGAAAAAAGCTTATCGAGCTTCAATAGCGGAAACCGTAACTATCACAATCGATAATGAAACAATATCTTTTGTGGACAATGTAAGGAATCTGGGGCTAATTATTGATGCCGATCTAAGGTTTGAAATGCATGTGAATAAATGTCTGCAAAGGGCTTATTGTAATTTAAAGTTGCTTTACGCTAATCGCACCTTTTTAACAATAGATTTAAAGAAAAGATTATGTGACGCTCTCGTGCTTTCCCATACGACACACTGTGATGTTGTTTACGGTCCATGTTTAACAGCAGTCGCAGCTAAACGAATTCAAAAATTGCAAAATGCGTGTATGAGGTTTATATTATGTATCAGTAGAAGAGAACATATATCGCACAGACTCCTTGGGCTTAACTGGTTGAGTATGCACAGTCGCCGTTTGTTACATTCGGGAATACTATTTTTTAAAATCCTTAATCATAAATGCCCTAAGTATTTATACAACAGGATTAGCTTTAGAACAGATGTACATCATCTCAACTTGAGGCATAGGGGATTATTAACTATACCCTTACATTCCAGTTCTCTATTTCAAAGGTCATACTCTTATCAGATTTCTAAATTCTACAATTCACTTCCCCCTAAGCTTAAGTCCGATAACTTTCAAAAATTCAAACAGGGGCTCAGTGTTGCTCTATCCGATAAACAGTTGGGCTTGCATTAACTATTCCTAATTTGCGAGAGTTTCGTACTTATATATGTAGCGTCAGGTTACTTAATTATAAGTGACTTCTAATTTAATATATCTTTTGGCATTCCACAACTCTGATTTCTTTACATCGTAGGTTAAGTGGAAGAACAGGACACCTCCTGAACTTCGCCTCGTGATTATTTTAGCTTACTTACTGTAAATTATTTTGCTATACTCTCTTTTTATACTGTTTATGTAAGCTATGAAACAATAAAGAATGTATTTATTTATATTTTATTTATAAATATATAAGGATTTATCACTGCCCACGATGAATTCAGAAAGATAACTTCTTAAATAAATTATCTATTATTACTACTACTAATTATCTATTTTTTGAGAATATCCCTTATGCATATTTAATTAGAAATTTTCCATAGCAATGGCAATTATTAATATCGGAAATTTTTAGAAACTTATCGGAAAATTTCCACTTATTGCAGTATTGAACAAAAAATCCTAAAATTTTAATATTAAGATAATAGTTTTATTATTACATTTAATAAATATGTTTTCTTTCATTCATGATATTATTTATCAAAATATAACGTGTGCATACAAAATTTCCTATGGAAATACAGGGTCCAGCAATAGGTATGACCTACTTTTATAGGCTTCTTATAAAAGCAAGGCTCAATAAAATAAAACAAAGTTTTATTATGAGCAATTTTAATCCTTTAATAGGCAAAATTAGTTTAAAGAAAAACTAATTAAAATTTATTTTGTATGCATTCTTTTAGATCCCAGGAAACAGGAAAACAAGGTTTTTAACAAAATGTTATTTTCAGTTTTTCAAAAGATGCTGGTACACCGTGCTACCAGTGAGCATTCAGGACAAAATATATTGTGAATGTTCGCTGGTATAACAGGTACACACTACACTGTTGTCGTGTTATTTGGTTAGATGCTTGCTAAAGGACTTAAAAAACATTGAGATATCATAAGAATTGAAAATTCTATTTCAAAAAGATCAAAGAATCAACTAAACTGTAGACAAAACTGAATAGACAAAAATGTCTGCTTCTTTGGGGAACTGCGGCATAATAAACTACGGATCAATTTAGCAAATTATATTTCGACTATTTGAAAAATAATTGATCCACAAAAATTATCATTTCTAATTTAGCAATAATCAGTAACGTTCCTGTACACCAAAAACAAATTGTAGTTAATTCACATAGCTGTTTCTCGCAATTACTCCACGATGAACATTTGCAAACGTTTAATTTAAAAGTAGGAGACAACACAGACGAATCTATTATTTAATAAATAATCTAAATTCTCTTAATGTATGTTATGGCGTTAGACTAAAAATATTTCTATCAAAATCGATATCTTGCCAGCAACAGAAGCGCTGTATGTATAACAGCTGGCAACACAATAAATGTACCTTATTTTTGGCTGCATCTACCAGTAACAGTCCGAAAAGCAATAACGCCTGTGGTGCATGTATAACTTTTAAAAACACAATTAGAATGAGAGAGCAAAGATATTTAAATCTACTACTTTAACAACCACATTAACTAAAGAAATATGGAAAACGGCAGAAATCTAAATAAAATCACGAATGCGATTTGTAGAAATTTACAAGAAAAATATTTACTATTATCAGAACAAATATTACTCTTCTATTCTGAAAAATATCATTTTTGAGTGTATGCAACTTGGTAAAAATAAATTAAAGCATGAGCAAAGATACAGTGGAGACAGCTTTTAAACGTGTTGGTTGCTAAACATTCCCAGCTCATTCACCTACAATTTTTTTCAGAGAAATGAAGTGTTACCATTACCGTCACCTTCTGCTATTAGGCGCTATCTTGGATTAATGAAAATCAAACGTGGCTTGATGATTTTTTAGGCTTTAAAGAAGAATAAATGGAATCAAAATTAGAAATATCAAAAACATGGAATAATTGTATTTGACTAAATGTCAGTGTGCACCAGTCTAGATGTAGGTAAATGTAAATACTACGAAATATACAGGTGTTGATTTTGGCAGTGATCTTGATGACACTCAATGGTACCATGCATTGGTATTTATGTTTAGTTTAGTAGTCGTTAGTTTCCATCAAGCAGTTGCTGTATATGGAGCTAAACAACCAACAAAATTTTTTTTTGCAAATTATTATTATAAATTATAATTAAACTGGGTTTACAGCACTGCAATTTTTAAACTGTAGTTATTATGCATTATGTAACTGTGCATTAATAAAAGTGCTTGGTAAAATTATGAGCCTTTTTTTGTTAGTGTAAATTGTTAACGATTGTTTTATCAAATAATAGCATTTCAAGCTATATAATAATGGGTGTGTTAACAAAATCACAGAAAGAGGAACTCAGCGAAATTATTGAAATGACAAATAACGCCATGCTTTCTGATGAAAAATATGTGACCATCTTAGCTGATAATTTTTTTTTCTACACTAGAGACTAAAATTAAAGATATAACACGACCTCTAATTGACAGAATTACTAAATTAGAAGAAGCGAATGGCGATCTGCTCTCTGAATTAGATACCTTAGAGCAATATTGCAGAAAACAATGCCTGCGTATTTATGGAGTGGAAGAATCTAAGAACGAGAAAGTTGAAAGAAAAGTACAGGATGTACCTTAAGCTAGCAGATATTTCAAGTAATCACAGAAATAGATGCCATCGTGTTAGCAAGAAACCCGATACAAATGTGCCAAACCTGAGTGACTGCAAACCAAGGCCGATATTGGTAAAATTTGTAAGTTATCAGCAGCGCTGATTAGTTTTTCAATATAAGAAGCTTTTGAAGTCCAGTGGCATTAATATTCGTGAAGACTTAACAAAAACTCGTTTATCCTTGCTGAATAGCGTTATCGAAAAATACAGCTATAGAAACGGGTGGACTTTAAACGGTAACATTTATTTTCGACACAAAAATTACAAAATTATTATCAGAACATCAAAGTACTTCGACAAACTGAGTGCCGTTTCCGAGTTACGAGCAATTTTTGAATTTGGGAAATAAATCGTAAACTATTAAAAAATATTAAGATGGCTGGAATATTTGCTGTCAAAATAAAATAGAAAACCGATCCCATTTAAATTGTTAATAACTGTTTCAAATTTTAAAATATTTTAAATATTTTTTCAAAAATGTAAAGTAAAAACTTGCCAATTTTAGTTACAATATAATTTATTTTTGTAATACATCATTTTTTAAAGATAACATCTTTCAAATGTTGACCACCATTTTGAACGCATTGGACAAGACGTCCTACATAATTTTGCATAACTCGTTGCACCATTTCTTGTGGTATTTTCCTAACCGCTGCACTTATATTGTTCTTTAAATCATTTAATGTTCTTGGGCGATTCACATAAACTTTTGATTTTAGATACTCCCATAAAAAGAAATCGCAGGGCGACAAGTCCGGCGACCGGGAGGCCAGTTAATGTTTCCAAATCGAGAAATTAACCTATTGGGGAACATTAATCGTAGGTTTTGCATAGATACCCTAGCCGTATGTGCAGTGGCACCATATGTTATGCAATGTACAGCGCCGCCTATAATTAGCCTAACGTCTGTTGGCTGAGTAGGAAATAAATAAATAAATATTATGATTCCTAAGCTCTGGACCAAAAAAGTTTTGCAGCATGACTATGTAACGTTCAGATGTTATGGTAGTTGTTGTCCCGTGGGCGTCTTTGAAGAAGTATGGACTATTAAATCCATAAAACGAAACTCCACACCAAAATGTGACTTTATCACTATGAAGTGGTTGTTCATGTAATTCCATGGGGTTCTCTGCTGACCAATATCTATAGTTCTGTTTATTTACATATCTGGTCAGGTGGAAATGTGCTTCATCAGTCATTAGCTTCAAATTAATTTGGTTATTATTCAGTAGTTGAAGGAATTGTTCACAAAACATAACCCGAACTTCTAAATCTCGTGGTAGTAATTGGTGCACGACTTGAACTTTGTAAGTTCTTTAAAATACGGCAAAGAGTTCTGTCTGACAGGCCCAAGGTTTGCGAATGAAGCAAAACAGATCGTTTTGGACTTGCAAAACAGCCGTTCTTACTCTTTCTGTGTTTTCAGCAGTACGTACGGTTCAAGGTCTTCCTTTAAGCTTCGGTATCACAGCAGAAGCAGCAGTCCTGAATTTTTAAATCCATCTCCTGATCGTTTTACCACTAGGAATCGGATCTCGCCTACTAACGTTGAAATGACGACGAAAAATTCTTTGGCTTTTGATCACAGAGCTATTATTTTTGAAATAGATTTCAGTAATGAAAGAACGATGTTTATTAGAGAAAATGTGCATATTGTACGACTATTTATTTATTAATCACACATAGCAACTTGACGAATTTAATCAAATTAAGTATTAGGTTAATCTGTATTGGTGTGAAAATGCAGTTTGAGTTGAATGATGTTATCTTTAAAACCTAATATTTTTAATAAATAAATTATATTGTAACTAAAATTGGCAAGTTTTCACTTTCCATTTTTGAAAAAAACAGTTCTTAACAATTTAAATAGGTTGGTCATTCTGCCGGACCTGTATGAAGAGCAAGTTTGCCAACCGAAGAATTCCAGAAAGGAGTATGTTCAGCAGAATTCATTCACATATCTGTAAGAGTGGATCAGCAAGACCAAGCACAATAGGACAAGGTAGGCCAAAGTGGGCGAGTACTCCTGAGTTAGAAGAACGAGTGTTGCATCAAGAAGATGACCTTTGAATTAGTACGCGATAGAATGCAGTGGCAGAGGGAGTCTCCCAATACTCTCTCTGAAAAATATTACATGAGCAGCAATTGTACCCGTATCATGTTCAACAGGTTCAAAGTCTTGTTCCTACGGACTATGTTGCAACAGCTGAGTTATGCCAGTGGCTTCTGCAACAGTGTGCTGGTAATCCACTTTTCCTGAATTCAATTCGGTTTACCGATGAAGCGGTATTTACGCGAGATGGTATTACTAACTTCCACAATACTCATATGTGGGCAGACGAAAATCTCCGTTCCGTTTATGAATCAAGAAATCAACATCGATTTTCAATTAATGTGTGGGCAGGTATCGTGGGAGATTGCCTGATAGGACCCTACATTTGCCAAATGGGTTAACAGGTGCGATACACCATGATTTTCTGGAAAATTAACTCCCAGGCTTTTTAAAAGATGTGCCTTACAATTACGGCAAGGGATGTGGTTTATGCACGATGAGGCTCCTCCATATTTCCTCATACTTGTGAGGCAGCACCTACCGCAAATTTTTTTGGCGAGCAGTGGATAGGTCGAGGTGGACCTATTCCATGGCCGCCACGCTTCCCAGACCTTAATCCGTTAGACTTCTTCCTTTGGGGATATTTAAAAAGTCTCGTGTACACCACGCCCACCAATACAGTAAAGGAGTGGCATGTTAATGACGTTTGTCAAAGTGTTAGAGGAATGCCAGGTGTTTTTGAAAGATTAAGACAGTCATTGAGGTGGCGATTAGACATCTGTGTGCAGATGGGAGGTGGACATATTGAACATCTACTCTGAATGTTTGATTTCCCAAATTCAAAAATTGCTCGTAACTCGGAAATGCGCGATTGTCGGACACATATTTATATGGACTTTTTACTTGCCTTGGTGTGTAGAATAATACCTCGACGTTTGGCGAAACATCTTAAAATCACCCTGTATATATACAGAATTCGCCAGTCAAATGGAAAGATTTGAGGTGGGGTTAAAAGCTCGTAGGGAGGTGGTGGGGAGGAAGGTTGCCGGCTCAACATTATGTGCGCAGTCTACCGTTTAGTTTACAATGGATCGTTGGACGGGTGAACAGCGTGGATAAGCAGCTAAAGCGTATTATCTCAATGGTGAGTGTTTGGTGCAAATGCGACGTGATTTTCGACGTCATTTCAAAATACCGCGCAATCAGCCTGTTCTGCCGGATAAGGCAATTCGAACGAGGATAAACAACCTTCAGTAAACTGGATCGACGCCTAAAAGAAGGTGGGAGTGCAAAAACAGTTCGAACCCCCTGAAAACATCACAGCTGTTCAACATGCCTCCTCGCTCTCCCGATTTTTTTTATGAGAATATCTAAAAACAAACGTGTTCAAGGCCGATCCACTCAGAACAATCCCAGCCCGCAAACAACGTATTCAGAACGAGACTGCAGCAATACCTATAAATTTGCTGCAAGATGTCATGCAAAACTTCCAGGCCCGACTTCAAGAATGCATAAATTTCGCGAACTTAGTATTCGGAAACTAATCTTAATTGTTATTGTACATCAAACTGCTTATCTTGTACTTCATATTTATACCTAATGAATTAATAAAAAAATCAGTTTGACTAGGGCACCCTGTATATCTATACATATGCAATATATTATCATGACATGTACGAATGAATGATTTCAGGAGAACACATGTGAATGCCCGCTCGCTGCTGAGAAATATTTCCGATTTGCAAACTTAATTTGAAAATGAAGTGTACAATGTAATCGCTATCAGCGAAACATGGCTAACGCAGAATATATGAGATGAAAATGTGCATCTTCCAGGTTATCAAATACATCGAAAAGATCGTGAGCATGGTAGAGGTGGGAGGTGCAACTGTTTATGTTCAAAATAGTTTTAAGCATTAACATGATAATTTAGTTCGAACATTCATCAAGAGCGAAAGCAAACTACGTGCACGGGCAATAGTGGATTAAACCTTTATTGCAACAAGCCATTATGGCTTCCTTTTGCGGTAGATGTAATATTTAATTTAAAAGATCTGATAAAATTTTATGGTGTAATGGGTGGTGTGATTGGGCTTTTCATTCAAAATGTGTTGTTGTGAACAACGAACTCTACAAATATGTAACAGAAATAAAACATATTCTGTGGTGCTGCGAGAGATGCTGTCTTAGAAAAGACATGATGTGTTGTTAATAAACAAAAAGCAGCGATTTCAAAGCTAAATGGCAATTATCAGGAGAAATCTGCAGAGATGGAAAGTAACATCAAGAAATTTATTGAAAATCAAGATCAGAGCAGGATGACATGCAGAAAAAGCAAGAATAAAAAAGAATGAACCAGTTTTAACAATAAAACCAAAGAGTACAGCTTTGTGACTAAAGAAGAAATTAAAAGCAAAATCGATCGGACAAATATAGGAATATCTGGAGTGAAACATGTAAGTAAAGGTGGAATTGTCATAGCATGTAGTAACCAGGATTCCGTATCCAAACTTAAGGAAAAAGCTGAAGCAAAACTGGGCAACAAATATGATATCAATGTTCTGAAGAACCGAAGACCTCGTGTTAAAATTAGTGGAATGAATGCAAGAATGATGGCATGAATGATTGGATAAGCATATCGTCCTACGTACTATTTCCTTAAGGAATGAAAAGCGCAAAATAATCAACTGAAATCAATTATCACCATAGAAACTGAGATAAAATGACTCATGCTATTGGTTGTTTGAATATGTAGGTTATAATTCTAAGTAATTAACCAGTTATTTTAAGAATTACAATTAGTTGGTTTATAAGCAGCATTGGACAATCTAACATTAAAGTTGGTAGGCATTTCTGATATACTGATTTTTGAGTGGGTGAAGTGTTTTATAACCGCTAACAATTTTTTCCTGTATTCAAGTGCGAATTATTTATATGCTTACGTAAAGCTTGAAGGCATCGCGTCACAATTGTGCCAGCTGCTACACTTTGTAGTTTTTGGTGGTTCTGAAAGAAGAAAATATTCTTATTACAAATGTTTTCTTAAATATAGACATTTACAAATATCGTTAACGCTACATACTACCCGTCCAAAATAACTGCAAGTGAAATGCACGAAAAGGACAAAGAGACTGCATGTTCAAAACTAATTACGTGCAAGACCCAAACGCAGAAACAGAGCTGATGTTCACCGTACATACGCTTCATTACCGCCCCCACTGCGCATACAGTTTTCACCCGCACCGTTATTTTAGGGGAGCAAAACTATATCTAGGTACATACCGAATATGGTCAAAAATACAAGCAGTTAGTATCTCCAACTAGAGGGTTTGAGAATTGTACTAAATCTGCCAGAGGCGTGTAGTACACTCGATTTATAAGTTTACAACGAAGGAATCACCCCAGTAAACACGAAGTTTAGAACATTTTAGGTTATATTTCCGATATAGGTACACTCTGAAATTATTCAATCAAACTTTTGTAGCAACACGGTGACTACCGATTCGTTAATGATTGATATCCCACGGTTCAATTTTCGCAAAAATCTAATAACAACTGTATTAAAACAACACTGACAACAAGTAGAACTAACTAACTTCCAAGAGCAAACAAACAACGTTCATACATAAACAGTGTTTCATTTATGATCAATATGATTGCATCAGTGTTGCCAGCTTGCAGTTGTAATATTTCGCTAAAACGATTATTCAAATCCGCTAGAAACCGCCAAAAACTTCTAAATGTTAGGTTTGTATTGATCAAGTAAATATTTAAATTAAAAAAATTTTTTTTTATTAAGATGTATAGGTATAACAACAATCCCGGAAGCATCACACGTTTCTAATGAAATTAAACCGAAAAAAGTGGTAACCACTTTGCAGTCGTTTGCACTTTATAGTAAATTATAGAGCACCCTAAATATTTGGTTACAGTCAAATCGGTAGATTCGTCAATTGGGACGCTATATAAACTATTACCATTACCAATATCTTCGTTTAGCATTTTAATAAAAAAACGGCCCCAATACGTTTTTTATAATAGCTGTACATTTCGTTCGTCCGATCTGTAAATTTTCTGCTTCCGCCCCTAGAATATATTGACCCAATTATTAACAAAAACAAACCTTTGAATGCAGTTCTGCATAGAGGAACCAAATGATCAGTAGAGGACAAGGCAGTGTGGAGTGTGACAAGCAAAAAACAACGCAATTCTGCCTTCTGCAATTTTCGATGATATGATATCAGTTCTTCTGATTTTTTTAAAAGATATAGTCAGTTCCGAAAATATGCTTATTGCGGCACAAGAAGGTACAGTTGCCTATCACACAATAAGACACATCCAAAGTTTTAGATCTTTAGACTGCACTTCCAAATTTATTGATCGTATGTCTGAATCTAAATTTATGTCAGCCAGAACAAAGACTGAAGCAGTTGTAAAGAATATTTTGGCCACAGAAGCAAAATCAAGACTTGAAAATGCTCATTTGCTTAGCATTACGATTGACTCTTCAAAGTCAAACCATAAGGATATAAAGATTGTCCCATTACTCGTACGATATTTTGATGAACAGCTATACAAGTTAAACTTTTTATACTGAAAAATTGATATAGATATACAAATGTAATTAAAAATAATCGTTTAAGGGATTAATTGGTTATATTCTTATTATTTCTTGTGTACTTTTTTTCCTTGAAAAATTATGGTCACCATAAACATAGTAGCTTTGCTGAATGCATGTTAGTATTATTATTGTCATCTGATATTCCCAAAGTGCTAGCATAAAAAACATTTAGCCGTAAAAATTTGAATTCGTCAGTTTTATAACAGGTAATTTTTTAAAAAGCTAGATATTATGTTAGCCGCTAAATATTTAATTTCACTGCTAAAACGCCTCCCAATAAGCCAGATTTAACGGAAAAATCATAGACCTGGCAACGCTGGATTGAATATGACCTGGCGACGTAGTGTGCTTTTAGAACTTAGTTACCTGTTCTCATGGTTGTTTCAATACAGTTGTTATTAGAATTTTGCGAAAATTGATCCGTGGGATATCAATCATTAACGAATGGGTAGTGGTAGTCACTGTGTTGGCACAAAAATTTGATTGAACAATTTCCGAGTGTACCTATATCGGAAATATAACCTAAAATGTTCAAAACTTCGTGTTTACTGGGGTGATTCGTCCGTTATAAACTCATAAATCAGGTACACCACACGCCTCTGGCAGATTTAGTACAATTCCCAAACCCTCTAGGTGGAGATACTAACCGCTTGTATTTTTTTTACCACATTCGGTATGTATAGTTTGTTTAGCTCACCTAAAATAACTGTGCCGATGAAAACTGTACTTGCAGTGGGGGCGGCAATGAAGCGTATGTACGGTGAACATCAGCTGTGT
Source organism: Agriotes lineatus (assembly GCA_940337035.1). NCBI lineage: Eukaryota > Metazoa > Arthropoda > Insecta > Coleoptera > Elateridae > Agriotes > Agriotes lineatus. Next base: position 119,935 of record CALNHX010002977.1, read on the forward strand.
TTCTGCGTATGGGTCCTGCATGTAATTAGTTTTGAATAGGCAGTTTCTTTGTCCTTTTTGTGCATTTCATCTGCACAGTTATTTTGGTTGGGTTATGTACCGTTAACGATATTTATTAATGTCTATATTTCAAAAAGCATTTGTAATAAGAATATTCTCTTCTTTCAGAACTACAACAAAATTATGAAGTGTAGCAGCTGACACAGTAGTGACGGGTGCCTTGTCTATTTCTGCAGATGTACATCAAGCTTCAAGTAAGCGTATAAATAATTCGAACGAATACAGGAAAAGATTGTTAGCGGTTATAAAACCCTTCACCCACTTAAAAATCAGTACATCAGAAATGCGCACCAACTTTTACGTTAATCTTGTATTTTCTAATGTTGCGTATGAACAAATTGGAATTCTTAAAATAACTGGTTAATTACTTAGAATTATAACCTACATATTCAAACAATCAATAGTATGAGCAGTTTATCTCAGTTTCTATGGTGATAATTGATTTCAGTTTATTATTTTGCGCTTTTCATTCTTTAAGGAATAGTACGTAGGGCGACATTTGTACCCAATATCGCAGGTGCCCTGAATATATCCAGATATTTTTTTCTTGCTGATCATTCATGCTTTTTACAAAAGAATTCATGAACTTGAAAAAGTTATTGGTAATAATCAGTGCACTAGGGATATTGCAGGTAGTAATTAACCTGTTTTTTTAACTCTTGAATAATTATTGCTGAGCGCGATTACATATTGATTTGATGTTGCACATATTTATGCATCCGTATTGCTTTTTACTTCCCTCATCTGAAAGACGAAGGAAGTATTGTAATCACGAAGAAATTACTTTCCGAGATTTCTTCAGATCTTCACGTTTTCACGTCCCTAGATGACGAAAAACAGGTTTTCTTAATTCCGTCTGTCTGTCTGTCTGTTGGCAGTATAGCTCAAAAACTATTTGTCGGAGGAAGATGATATTTTGTATACATATTATATATCTATCTCGCATGAACCGGTACGATTTCATACAAATATATATAGGGTGAGCACCTTAAAAAAATAAAATGTTGTTTATTTTTGGGTTAATTTTGAAATAGAAAGAAGTAATAACTTTCAAATATGTCAGGCTTTATATTTGTCGAAAATAAGACTCAGACAATGCAGGATAATGTCACAAAAAAGTAAAAACGTTTCCACAATAAGAATGTTCCGTTCAAGAGAGGCTCGGTGGCGTAGTTGGCTTTATTGATGCAGATACGATTTCTACGCAAGTGCAGTTACGATTGCTACAATGCGGCGGGTTCAAACCCCAGCGGGATACATTTTTTTTATTCAAAATGTATTTAATTGATTAGAAACGTGAAGATATTTTTAGTCCTAACTTTATTTGATTTTTAAAGTTATTTAGTGTCACTGTCGACGAGGGACGTTTTGGGTAGAGCCTTTTACAGATTTTTTGGAATTTATTTTTGTACAGCTTAGAGTGTTTAATTTTTAGTAAAGTGAAACAGTACAGTTTATAAATTCGCTAAATATGTAATAATTAGAGTCCGTCAAAATATTCCCGTATTTTTTTTAAATATAGCATAGCAAAATGGCATTTATTTTTTCAAATATGGCATATAAAATGGCACTTATTTCAAAATAAAGCATAAAAAATCGTAAGTATTTCAAAAAGTTGAAATTTTAGAAAAACTGTCACCAGTAATATTAAAAATCCCACAACTCAAATACAAAAGACAAAGTAATCTGATGAAAACGACGGGCTCAAGGCAAATAAGTGGAATGTTGGTATCCGAGGTGCATTGAAGGGAAGGGGGAGAGCACGGGGTTGTTGTTGACGAGTGGACGTAACAAGATACTTGCCTGAGCGTTGAGGCGCTCGACGAGCGGTCACCCCCGCCCCGGTCATCGACCTTAGTACCTGGCACTTTCCAAAACTTCTGCATGTCTATTTGAAATTTGTAAGCCGTTTTGTTGTGAATTAGCAACATAATATCGATTTTGATTGAAATATAGCATTAAAATATGGCATTTATCCAAAATATAGCATTTATCGCGAAAAAGGGCATTTTATATCATTTATGGCATCAACAAATGTGGTTCATTCCACCCCTTACTACATGAAACGCTTAAATACGAAATCTGGCCCTAAGTGGGGCAACAGTAAGAAACATGGCAAAATGGCATTTGGCGGACTCTAGTAATAATTAAACATTTATTTGAAGTTAATAACATTTTTATCTTGCATTTTAGTTTGTAAAGGGTGTTTTTTTTTAGAGGGGGAGAACTTTAAATTGAAATAAATCACAGAAAGATGTTTTTAATATCAATGAAATTGCTTTATTTGAAAGATAATTTTATGACATTTTTGTTTCAATATGATTTCGGGCATGTGACCGCCGCGGCTGGCGTGTACATGACGTAATCTGGAGGTTCAGTTTTCACACACTTCGCAGTAAATAAGGCTGTATTTTGGCAATAATGCGTCGAATGTTGGCTTCTAAGGGCTCAATTGTTTCCGGTTTATCGACGTAGACATGCGACTTTACATATCCTCAAAGAAAATAATCTAACGGCGTCAAATTGCACGAAAGTGGTGGCCAATTAACAGATCCACAAAATGGATCTTTAACTGGCCACCTCTTTTGTGCGATAGGTGTTAAGTCAGCGGACCTAGGAGGTCATACAGTTGGGCCACCTTGCCTATCCATCTCCCGTTGTAATCTTGATTTAAAACATTTCTAACTATGATGGAAAAATGTGCAGGAGCTCCATCGTGCATAAACCACATGTTTAATCTGTTAAAAAGTGGCACATCTTCCAAAAAAATGGGTAATTCATTTCGTAAAAATTCAAGCATAATTCTCTCGTTAAACGATTAGGGAGAAATACTGGTCCAATCAAACAGTTTCCAAAATAGCAAGCGAAAAATGATTTTGGTGATGCAGTAATAAATAATAATAGTAATAATAATAATAATAATCTTTATTATTAGCACATGGCTAGACGCATACAGAAATATTATAGGTACATCCATTATAAATCTTACAAGCTAGATATCTGAACTTTAAAATAAAATGATTTACTTAATTTACACTCTATACATATTTTTAAAATTTTTGCAGATTTTTACAAGAATTTATTTGGTCAGGTACATTATATTGTGCCAACCCCCTGTAAAACATACTATTCTGGCTATAAGTTGTGTTAACTCTATCCAAATACAAAATATTTCTAGAACATAGGCGGTGAGCCAAGTTCTGCGGCAATCAAACGAGTCAGAGCTTTATTTTGTTTTTTTTTTTTAAATATCTATTTCAGTGCTATTCATTAGAAACTAGCAACCAGTGAGACAAATGCCTCATTTAAAAAAACAAAAAAGACCGTTTTGCAAATAGAACGCGTATTCACCACACGTACGTATATGACGTCATTGTTGGTAGCAAACTACCAGTCGCATTCGCCTTGATAAAATTTGCCTAGAATCTAACCTAACCTTAGGATTAGGATAATTAAGATAATAATTAGTGTTAGAGACTGAAATTCGGTTCCTGACCTGACATGACCATTCCAAACATATAACTTTTTTTCTCTATCTCTTACGGTTTGGCTGCTGAAACAGCGTCCCGGACAGACAAAACAGCGTCCCGGACAGACAAGTCTATTAGATAAAGGATCTTAATAAGGCAAAGAAAGGTAAGAAAGTAATTTGTACAACTAATTATATATATCTAAAGAGCTTTATATATTTTGGGCAGTAAAGTTCATAGTGCAGCTATTTTATTCTACATCCTTTATCTAATAGACTTGTCTGTCCGGGACGCTGTTTCAGCAGCCAAACCGTAATAGATAGAGAAAAAAATTATTAAAGTTATATGTTTGGAATGGTCATGTCAGGTCAGGAACCGAATTTCAGTCTCTAACACTAATTATTATCTTAATTATCCTAATCCTAACTTTTTAGGTTAGATTCTAGGCAAATTTTATCAAGGCGAATGCGACTGGTAGTTTGCTACCAACAATGACGTCATATACGTACGTGTGGTGAATACGCGTTCTATTTGCAAAACGGTCTTTTTTGTTTTTTTAAATGAGACATTTGTCTCACTGGGTTGCTAGTTTTTATATAATTCGAATAGAGCACCTCAACTTACCAATCAATCATACTGGTTAGATTAGTTTCATGATATTTGTAAATTAGGTCATAAATACCTATTTATCCGGGTAAATACCCCAGGTATTTATCCATAAATATAAATACCTGGGTATTTTACATAACTCATATTTTGTCACTTGTGTTCTGTCATTCTGTTACTTAGGTACTCATTGAACCATTTTAGCAATATTTGCCCAAAACCATATTTTGCCATCTTAATCAACAAAAAGTGGACGTGACTACCTCCCTGGACTTTCCCATACTGGAAACTGTGTTCTGTTACTTAGGTACTCATTGAACCATTTTAGCAATATCTACCCAAAACCATATTTTGCCATCTTAATCAACAAAAAGTGGACGTGACTACCTCCCTGGACTTTCCCATACTGGAAACTGTTCATATCGTCTTTATTCAACAGTCTTTACAACATATCAAAATTTCAACGCGATGACTCACGTCTTCACCGTGATAAGCGTTTACACTTTCACGTAAATTGCGGGTAAATATAAAAGAATGTGTAGTTCAAAACGTGACCACCGAGCTTCTGTAGATGGCGCCAAGTGGACAAGCCGCCACTGTGCTAGTTTATGTATTATTTTCCTCAAAACGGCTGTAGCACCGAGGTGAAATTTTCTAAGTACCTGGAAATTATATTTTCTAGGGCATACAAAATCGATTTTTTTATTTTCACGGAAAAAGATTCTTTGACGCAAAAATATAACAACCGTTAGAATAAAAACATTATTTTTCAAAAATAGAGGGGGGGAGGGGGCCGGTGCGCTTACATATATCCACGAGTGTAATATTTTTTTGCATATTCATATGCTCCATTATGCACTAAGCAATTCAGTGAAAACCCCAGCTACCTATCTTGTTTTGTTTATTAATTAAAGGGGTTTAAATTTTCAAACTTCAAAGCTTCGTAGAGGGCGCCACAGATAATTCATGAGATTCTTTAAAAAACAGATCGATAGCCCTTTTCGGGGTCTATCAGTGTATGAAGTTTAAACAAATTCCTGTGGGCAGTTTTTGAGAAATGATTTTTAGAAAATTTCCAAAATTTTGAAAATTTGTAATTTAGGCCCCTTAATATTTTTCAAAACACTTTTTATATCACCTCATGTTAGCCTTCATATACTATTCAGAAAAAAAAATCAATTGAATCGATTCATCCGTTTTTGAGTAATAGGGCGTTAAACTCAAAATTTTCAAAAAATCATAGCGCCCTTCATTTTAAATCTAGCGAGTTCGGCAAAAAACTAGCAGATTTGTCCTATGACCCTCTATCGTTATTCGCGATAAAATTTTCAAAATTTTAATCACGAAAACAGTGATACCAAAAAAACATGCGTAACTTCCGCTTCCGGTTTCGGATTTTTTTGAAAAGCTTATTTTGTCGATGAATTTTCGATACACCCCCGCATTCCAAAGCGCATCAAAATCGGAGGAATACTTTCGGCTGTAGGAGCGTCACCCACCCACACACAGACAGACATTTTTTTAAAAACTCTTTTTTGGGTTCCTGTAGGCCCAAAACGGATATTTCTGTGAAAATCTCGATTTCCAAAATTTTCATGATTCCAAGACTTCTCTATACCTATGGGTATGGGAAAGTAATACATGACTAACGACAAAGTAGAACCAAATTATAATCCAAGTCTTGTGATGGAAAATTATCAACAACTAGAGAATCCGCCATTTTATTTATAGCATTTTGGCTTCGAATTTCTAATCAGCTGCTTCAAAAACCCTTGTATACCAATTTTTATTCAAACCTGATAATTTTTTATATGTGGCCGCCATATTGAATTCGCCATTTTGTTTACAGCAATTTTGGTTTTATACTTTTAATCAACGATATAAAATCCTGCGGCATACCAATTTTTGCTTGAGTCTTAGTTCATCTGAGGTTTTGGCCAGCTTTTCGGAATTTGCACCTATTGTGCAGCTTCATTTGCTTGTTTGCGTTGTGGCGTTTTTTGATTGGTTGGAATGAATTTAGGACAAACGGACATGCGCAGTAGCATTTTTCGTTTCTTCGTCTTTTTCTTCTGTCGTTATGTGTACAAACAATAATAAGTAATCAAACCAGTGTCGTTTCATTTTCATGCAGCACATTATTTCATTTACTAGTGAATCACCCGAGCTACGCTTCGGTTCGCTACTTTAGGAGAGATTTATTAATATAAATTAAAAAAGGACGCATTGGCCAGGAATCGAACCCGGGCCGCCCGCGTGGCAGACGAGCATTCTATCACTGAACCAACGATGCTATAATAGTATATGATTATTAAGGGTTTTATAATTTAATTTTACTTGACTTTTTCGTACTTTTTTGGGAATAAAAACCGACCTACGATCTAAGTCTAAAAATTAGCAAAATTTTAAAATGTCATGCAATTTAATCGGTCCAGTATCTTCGAAGGAGACAGCGAACAAACATACAAAGAAAGAGACCACCGATTTTATGGTATAGGATAAGTTCGAACTTTATTATGTTATTATTGTATCCACGTGTTGTTTATTTATGACAAAACCTGTTCCAAACTCATGGGTGTTCCTGTTATTTCCGCTACTACGTACATATTTGCTAATTTCCATGTTTGCCGTCCCTGGCCATCTTATTTCTCGTATAGCCATCATATTCATTTATAAGTGTTCGCGCTGTGATTCGTCCGTTTATCCGTCCTATTCCGAAGCTCTTGCTGCATTATCATAACTGCTAGGTTTTTTTACAGATCAAGAAAAGAATCCCCAGGGATAGTTAGCCCCACGCCCAACTTTTTCAGTCGCCCCCTGATACTGTGGGTCTATTTTGTCTTCTCCTCACAGGAGTAAAATGTATTGGGCAAAATTATTTTACATAGTGATCTTCTATGGATTTAAAGTATATCATACAAGCGAAATACATTATAGTTCAGTAAACGCTCTGTATTCTATTACTATGTATGTATAACAAATCGAGCTCTATATTCTATTACTATGTATGTATAACAAATCGAAATGTACCTGAGCATTTCAAACTTTTTAACTTGATTTTTCTTTTTTGTTACTGATATTTACGTTACGATCAGCTCCATTAGATATAGTGAACTACAAGTCAATTCGAAAGTTTACGATTTGAACTGCGCTGTATTTGACAGTGGTCCTTATTTCGACTTACACCGAAAAATACACGTGCAGATATGTTGACAACCTTCATAATTTATAAGGTTTTATAACGACAGCAGTACTAGCGATCTTGTTTGAGAGCGCCCCCACAGTCGACTGGGCCATATAATAGAACAGTTTGGTTCTATAAATTTTAGCAAGCCATGCATAATGCAAATACTATAGTAATATAGTTTAAACAATAAATTATGACTAAAATATTAAGTAGCATGAAACATTCAATGGCCATTAATTGCGTTGTAATAGGTTTCTTGACCTGCATTCAAAAACGCTAAGACGAATTTCGCTATAAGTACATGACGACGTAAACAATGTAACGTACACAAAATGGATTAGTAAAATGTCTTGTTATAAGCAGAATCGTTATATCTGATACTTGTTATATAAAGATTTACTGAATGGTAGTTCATAAGTACCTATTTACTTAAAAAAATATATAAAATCTATGTATAGTCAAACAAACACTCAGTAAATCATAACTACTTGATTGAAATTGTTAAGATATTTGTTTATAATAAAGTGTAGACTGTAATCATGTAAGCTATGATCAAACAGTTGTAAGCTAATTAAAATCTGTTTTTATGAGAGTACAAATTACAATTACCAGAATACCATTAAAATTGTTAGTTTTAATAAAATCTAATGTTTTTTTTTAATGAATATTAATGGTTAAAACTGTGTTACTAGTAACTGGTTGCACGTTATGTGATTTTATTCAAATCAAAATACTGGCGATAATTCAACAGCTAAAAAATAGTAAAATTGTTCTCTAACTTTCGTTTGAAAACTGTTTTAATCTATTTTCGAACTATGAGCCTTAGGTAATTTAAAGACCCAAATAAATTATGTTTCTGCAATACCAATTTAGTAAACGAGATATAATCGACTTGCTGAGAATTGTACATTCTCTTTCAGGGCCGTTTATTATTATATAAAAATGCTATAATCTCGAATAACTCCGTGACTAACCAACTTTCATTGTATCATGTTCTATAACGCTCTTCTTATGCACCAAAAGCATTCATTCTTAGAAAAATCCGCAAAACTATAAAAACATTCCCCTGTCAGCAAAATTGAAACCCGCAAGACGTTTGTGCGATTTCCACGAAGGATCTGAAAATCCGACAATTTCAAGGATGACGGTTGGAAATGTGTGCGGTCCTAGATTAGGCTAGGATTTAGATAATCAAAAAATGTTTTTCGAAGTGCTCTATACTGCCACAAAAAACTATTATGTGGGCCGGATGTGGCGGAGGGAGGTGCAAACGGGTGAGGGATTAGCGACACCTTCGAAGTGACGAGAACAAATCTCCTTGTCCACGTGTTTTTATTTCTTCCACAAATCTTAAATCGTTGTTTACTTCAAGGCCAGCGAGCACCTTGGTGTAAAGCACCGTTCACAACGAATTTCCATGCTTTTCCGGGGTCGCAGTTGCGCGCCCATTCAGCGATGGTTATTGGTAACGCTTATTCTGATTAAAATTGTTATTGATATCGTAATCAGCAATAATCTAGAAAATATATGTGATCGCGTTATGCCTCTTACGTAGTAGACGGTCGTCCTACAGGACCATAAAACAACAGGCTTTCAATGGCGCGTAGGCCCCGCGTCTAATTGAACATTGACATCTCCACCGTAGTCAGTTGTTCTAAACATTTCTTAATGAAGGTGAAGGTTTTCCAATGCTTCTTCACATACGTTGAAGGATCGAATATGAATAATTTTGTGTAGAAGTTGCTTTATTTTTTAAGGCTGGTGTTTGAGTTTTTCAATATATTCATATGTATCTCGGAAGCGAAAATAGTGGGCGAGTCATTTACCTGGGACGAATGATAACAAGTCTACGAAGAGAATATTAAAGTAGAAGCCAAGAAGATAAGTCAACTATTAAGGCGTTGGAGGGAGGACAACTAGAAACTGGATAAAGACTTCGCAAACAACAAGATGGTAAAATTTCAATTTAATCCCTAATAAGTTTTTAAAAGCTTAAGATTCAAACTACAATTGTAAAAAAGTATTTGTTCGAAAGGTAAGCCTTCGTAATTACAGCTGTCGAACAAAATTAAGTACAGTTCCCGATTTTATTTCACTCGTTGCCTGAAATACAGCTGCTTCAAATTTAACATGAGAGACTAGGGCTGGGCAAATACATATTTGCCTGTTTTTCCTACTGAGCATAATAAGATAATTTTAAATGTGTACTTTAATATAATAGCTATTTATGCAACAAGTGCTAAAAGTCGACGTTTATGCACGAGACATGATGCTGAGTTTCATAACATGTCTCGTGCATAAACGACTTTTAGCACGCGTTGCATACAATATTTTATCTACTCCAGTGGGATAAGTAACGCATTACGTCACCCATTTGACACTATTTCAGTTACGTAATGAAGCTCATTACACCACTCAGTTATGTAATGGTTTCATTACGCAACTGAGTTGTGTAATGACTTCATTACGTAACTGAAATAGTGTCAAATGAATGACATAATGACATTTGCCTACTAAAATAGTTTTGAAAATGACAGATCTGACATTTCTCTTAATGCACTTTTCTCAATTTTAAGCAGTCGTAGATAAAATTTTGTACAATACATGTGTGATAATGCATCATTAATAAACTTGTGTGCTTACATAACTCGTGCTACGCACTCGTTTGTAACTTACACACACGTATATTAATGATACTGTTATCCCACTTGTATAGTAAATAACTATTATCTACGACCTTAATTTTACTGTTATTAATCCATAAATATCGATTTAACAAATGTTTGCATCTACGACACTTCTAATTTATGTCATAATAAACAGTAGCCATGCCGCGCGGGCGAATGTTTGCGAAGCCAGTACTGTCAAGGTCAGTTATGAAATGTAATTATTAATACTCCACATCTAACTGTATTCATTACATAACGCTTTAATTATTTCAAAAACACTTTACCTGTAACGCAAGAAGCAACTAGAATAACGTTACAACTTCACTTTCAGTTTGAAATTGTAGTTTTATAACCTCACTTCACTTTTAGCACATGGGCTAAAAGTAAACAACTGATTTCATTAACCACGCTAAACTATAAAACGTCACTTTTAGTGAAACAAGCTAGCGCTAAAAGGCCTACTTTTAGTAGTGGTCGTAGATAAAACCAATTTTATTTTGCATATACCTATTAATGGTTTACAGCATACGGCATAAGATTTAAGAATATAAAAATGCATGTTTTAGAAAAAACCACCTAAGCTTTCTACTAGAAACAAAAAATAGCTGTTTGGACAGAATTTCTTTTAAATTCAATTTTCTGTCTTTGACCTTCAAACAAGCATTACCCATTGCACTAGTCTTTTTTGAAGAGTCTTCTTCTTCTTATTATTATTATTATAGGACATTTGTCCTGTTAATATCGACAGTTGCATTTAGTCTTCCTAGGGCTAGTACATTTCGGCGCCGCCATCTTGGCGCTGCCACTTCGGCTCCGCCATCTCGGCGCGTTAAAAGCTCGGTGCCGGGACAACCCGGCGCGCAGTTATCTCGGCGCCAGCCAATTTGGCGCAGTGCCATCACAGCGCCGAATTCAAATTCGTAAACTACTGTGTGTACCACGTAATAAAATCATTATAAACAAGTAATAAAACCAGCAAAGAAGAGGAAGTATCAAAAATTGGACGCCAGGATTTTGAGGTTAGTTTAAACTTACAACAGGAATGATTGCATTACCTTTTTACATGGTATGTATTATTATGTATATAAATTTTATGTGTAATTAAGTTTATTTATAATTTTAAATTTATTTGTATTACTTATCTGTATTATACATTTTACACATAGTTCTTAATAAAACTATTATATTTGATCTTTTGTTTAATTTATTAGTAAAACCTTATAATTTTGCAACTTATACTGCCACATCAAACACAGTGATCGCCAAAAAGCTAGTATCAAATGGATTTTTTTTAAATTTAGAGTTTCTTGGAAAATCAAACAACGGCGACCAGAAATGGTTGAAAAGTTATTACAACTGGGCCAACTTCCGTTATCACTAAAATTCAACATTTCTTAAAACAATTGCGAAAAATGCACATACTAGCAAAGATAGGGTCAAATTTTACGAAAAATTGTTGTCTGGCCTTGCGATTGTTGAGTCAGCTAAAACTAATAAAAAATAAATCGTATAGAAATCTTGCTTAATTTCCGAAAAGTAGCACTTTTTGGATTTATACAACTTCCAAAACACCATTTTTTCCTTTAGTGAAAATCACTCAATATATCCAATACCGGCTAAATAGGTCTTCGGATAAGCACAAATTATTGCCGTATAAAACTTTTATGAAAAACAAAAATAAAAATGTTTCCCATTTGATGGCAATTTTTTTGTGGTCATTGTATATTTTTTTAAACCGCCGAGATGGCCCTGCCCCAAATCGGTTGGCGCCGAGATGACTGCGCGCCGAGTTGTGCCAGCGCCGAGCTGGCCGAGCGCCAACAATGAACTATGTACATCTTTATGTCCTCTTAAAGAAATTGTGAGAAAAATTAGTATTTTTACATTTTTAGAGCATATATTAAAACATATACTGTGTATATATAAGATATTTTTAGTAGTATATTTTAGAGCATATATTAAAGCATATACTGAGCATAAACAGCATATCTGCCTAACCCTATTAATGATTTGTAGACCAGCGATTTGAGGCAACCCCACAAAAATCACATGGTGGCGAACAAAACGGCCAAGCAATTGAACCGGCTCTGCCAATCCAGTGATCTGAGATGTATAGTTGAAGTGTTCACGGTCAATTAATACGAAAAGCAATGATTTAGAAGTACCTACTTCATTTAGGAATTGCACGAGATTTTGTTGCTCAGAGTGTAATTAATGTGAGTTAAGTGAAATGTAGATTAAATAAATAAGAGGTTGCAATCCATAGAACTAATTAAAAGAATAGAAGATTACGCCTAATGTCTTACCCGTCAATCACCTAGCAATCCACCCATACATTTAAACTAAAGGGATGCTTCTGCCTCTTGTTGAATGTTCTTCTATCATTTTCAGGTTTTCAAAACCACGATGACTCAAAAAGTATTGGTCCACGATCTAAAAGAAGCATTTTGTTCAGCCTTAATTCTGTAACCAGCTTAACACGCCCGCCATAAGACGGAAGAGGAAAGAACCATCCTTAACCGTTTCAACCTCAATGAGTTTTTGACTTTACCGATTCTAGGCTTTCTTCTTTTACCACGTTAAGCCTTTCTTCTAGGCTGGTTGGTGCATCTACTTTTCGGGTTCTTTTTCAGTCTCCCATCGTAAACTAATTCTTTAGACTGGTAGCAGTTTACTTTAGCATGACAAGCTTAAAAACCGGTTTTTTTGGAACCCTAGAAAAAGGCCATGCAGAACAAAAAGTAAGTACAGAGAAGTCGGCGGAAAACGGTTTTTAAATACAAAACTTTCAAAAATCCATCAGAAATTCCGAAAAACACGAAAATCACCGGCGAAATAACATAAACACGTCATTTTATTTCGGTGTGCACGCAACGCAGACGGTAGCTCGAATATGTTACTAAAGCTCGAAAAACACCAGGGGCGGCACCCTTTAATTTAAAATAAATAGATAGAATGAGCGAAAACTCCAGTATAGTAGACCACAACCTTTTAGTGGGTACTAAGTACACACAAATATTAAACTGCAGCTAACCTAAAACAGCTCCTGGGCATGAGACAGAAGTGGTCTTCGATACTGCGTTTTTATAGAGCTTGTAAATGGCGTTTACTATAGAAAAATCGAGAAAACTTCAGTATAGCGTCCCCACTGGGTTTGAAGTTTGCCTCGCAAGCGCAGAAAACCCCCGAAAAGCAGTGGTTCCCAAACAAATGGTAGAACAAAAATTAAACTGCATCTAACCTAAAATAGCTCCTGGGCATGAGACAGAAGTGGTCTACGATACTGCATTTTAGCCAAAGTATTTACTCTATACTTTTATACTCGTTGGGGCTGCGCCACACCGTTTAGGGTATTTTAACGACAGTTGGCAACGTAGCTATCGCTAGAAGTGTCAATTGTGTTAGTTGAGGTACAATTTAGTTTGGTATTTACTTGGTGAAAATATACATTTTTCGCCTCTTCCGACAACAGATTCGAGTGCAAAACCGCTTCCAAAAGTTGCAATTTAAGCGTTTCAAGTTAAAGTAAATAATTACCTTTAGACTGTTTTATTGATTACGTGGCTCAGTTGCTGTAGAACAAGAAATAAATATGTAGTCATTCGGCAATTGTGCTATTTCTTGACATTAAATAACTTGCCTAGACACACGAAAAGAAGTTGCAGACAGTATTCTGTAGCAATAAAGTGTACGCCGTTGCCGTTAGATGGTGCTGAAGGAAGTAAGCCCGATCTGAGCCGAAGTAACTCTAATCGGTGACGATGCAGCGTGACCGATGCACGCAGCTTCACTGACTTCTATATATATATATATACGAGGATAGTTCATCATTTACTGTCCCTAATACAGTAGGCATTGACTGACAAATGAAAAACTTTTATCCGAAGTGTCATTTATTCACGTTAGTGTATGTAAAATTGCGTCTCTCTATCTTTTCATTTATTCGAAATATTAGTTCAGTTCTCTTGTGGTGTTTGTAATTTTATCAAAATGGATAAAATTGAAACAAGAGCTGTTATAAAATACCTCTGTAAGAAAGGTTTATCACCGCATGAAATTCATAAAAACATGACTGAAGTATTGGGTGATTCTGCGCCTTCATACCAGGTAATTAAAAATTGGTCTCGAAATTTCAAACTGGGGAGAGAGTCCTATGAACACGCGCCAGGTGCAGGACCACCAAAAACTGTGGTTACCAAGGAAAATATTAATTTGGTCCATGATATGGTACTGAATGATAGAAGAATTACCGTCAGATGCATAGCGGAGACATGTGGCATTTCAGTTGAGAGCGTTGAAAAAATTTTGCACGAAGAATTGGGTCTCACAAAAGTCTCTGCACGTTGGGTACCAAAAATGCTAACGGCAGATCAAAAACGCCTCCGACACGTTACCGCAGAGACCAATTTGGCAATCATTAACAGAGACTCCGATGAATTTTTACAAAGATTCCTTACAGTGGATGAAACTTGGGTTCATCACTTTGACCTAGAGTCGAAACGCCAAAGTATGGCATGGCGGCATAAGGGTTCCCCACCTCCTCGAAAATTTCGTGTTGTTTCTTCGGCAGACAAAATCATGGCAACGGTTTTTTGGGATTTTAAGGGAGTTATTTTTGTGGATTATTTACCACGTGGGCACACCGTAACAGGCCAGTATTACGCATATTTAATACCAAAACTTCGAGAAGCAATTAAGGAAAAGAGAAGAGGAAAATTGAGACGAGGTGTTCTGTTTCATCAGGATAACGCCCCGGCCCACAAAAGCTGTATTTCAATGGCAGCCATTCACAACGCTGGCTTTGAAATTTTTGAGCAACCTCCCTATTCGCCAGATTTGGCCCCTAGCGACTATTTTCTTTTTCCAAAATTAAAAGAACATCTTCGGGGAACCCATTTCATGAACGACGAAGAAGTGATGACAGCCGTAAATGAGTGGCTGGTGGAACAAAATACAGAATTTTTTTCCAAAGGCATTCAAGCACTTCAGCACCGATACTTAAAATGTATTAACCTGTCAGGGGACTATGTTGAAAAATAAAATTATTTCGTTCTTCTCAAACGTTTGCTTCTATGCTAGGGACAATAATTGGTGAACCGCCCTCGTATATATCATCATACGATTTGTGAGCGCAAATTTCGAAAAACCTTGCATAAAACAATCAAATTTCCATGGCCAAACCCTATCCACAGTAATCGTGAACAGTTTATACATGAATTTTAAATTATGTTTTTAAGCAGTAAACTGAAATTTCGTAAATAATCGAAAAGATGGCCGTCGGTTAAATGACGACAGGACTAACATATCATAAAAACACTAATGCCTAGCTGGTTAATGTAACCTTCATAGCAAAATATGAAGAAAAATAGAGTAAAATAATATTAAACTTTAGATGCCAGATACTGCCAGATAAACGGCAGTAGAAATGGGAATATATAAGTGCATGGTTTTAGAAGAAAGCAGTCTCTATTATCTAGAGACGAATTTAAACATAGAGGCCAATGAGAAGACGCAAATGTATGTGTACGGTTACGGCCAAATAAAAACGACCACCATTTTGACATTCTATGTCATTTTCATAAATTTTATTAATCAGGCTTCTACTTGACAGTACCTTGACAATTTGAATTCTTAATATGTCATTTTTAATTTTTATGTTTCTTGGGTGATTTAATACCAATTCACAATAGAGTAAAGTACTGGCCGGTTTTATTTGGCCGTAACTGTACCTTAAATAATGAACTAACAAGTAGAACAATTTCAAGGGCAGCAAAAATATGCATCTACAAAACAATGGGGTGTGTCGCGTATGAGGTATGGTCATCACAGAAAGCTGATGAAGTCGCTCCTATACACTTAGGAATATAAAGTTTCAAAAAAAAAATCGGTGAAAACAAGTTGATAACAAAGAAGAAACAATTACATGAAAATGTTATTTTTCCATTTTAGCATAATTAGAAAAAATAGAGCTCAAATGCAACATTTGATGGATTATTCAACACTATAATGAACGAACCAATGAAAATTGTTCAATTTGTCAGAAACGGCCAATCAAAATTGACTGTCATTGAAAACACCTAATGTCACAGTGTTTTCACGCAAGCCGTATTGGTTTCAATGATTTCAATTTAGTGAGTAGCCTTTGACTGACATTTTACCAAAACGTCAAAGTGAAGTTTGCAAATCAGCGTCGTTCTAAAAACTCTTAATAAGCGCGTTGGAAGCTCCAGTATTGAATTAATAGTGGAAAACGTTAAAAATGTGTGCTGTCGAACACGGTAAAAGTCATCTACCCATATTGTTGAATAATCTTTCCAAATACCACTCAAGGCAAAATTTTTTAAGAGAATTTTTTTTCGTCACCATGCGGAATTTTTAACGCAGTTTTGGTTTCGAGAAATTTAAACGCAATAATTTGCATGTGAACGAAAAAAATTCTGAAAAAATTTTCACCTTTTGTGGTATTACCCTTGATAATATCATAACAATACAGAACAGAATTCCTTGAAAATTTTTTAAAGCAACTCTAACAGCAGCAAGGAGCAAAAAGTGCAAGATGACTTGGATGTATTGGAAAAGTAAAACAGAAAATCAGAAGAACTGATGTTAAATAGTTGACCAAGCGCCATGAGCCTTCCGCAGATATTGTAAGAAAAGAACGTTATAGATGAAATTGTAGAAAAATAAACACATAGAACGATGGAAAGTGCAAAATTTAGTTTAATACTGCAAATCAAGGAGACGACACAGCATTAAACTCAAACTCGCATTTATTTCCATAGTGCAGCTAGATAGTGTTAATAAACTATTGTATATAATATATCTCAGACTGTATGTATTATACGTAAAAATACAACTACACAGTCATTCAATCAATTAATTTCTAAACTGATTTGTAACAAACTTTCGGTATTTTGAAGAACTCCCCCAATTTGCTTAAAAATTAGTACTACCTTTTACTTCCTTTTACGATAAAGGAAGTATTGGATTCACCCCAAAAATTCGAAATTGAGTTTTTAACAGATGTTCACGTTTTAGAATCCCCTGAACCTAAAAAACATATTTTTGTTCATTGGTCTGTCTGTCTGCTGTGTGTCTGTCTGTGTGTGTGTCTGTAAACAGAACATCTCAAAAACAAAAAGAGGTATGGCGTTGAAACTTCATATATAAGTTTTGTGTACTATCTAGATGCGACAGCAAGCTTTTGAAGAAAATCGCATAACCGGAGTTTTTTTTCGATTGTTTCAAAAACAGCTCTAACGATTTTTTTCAAATTTTGCATTTTTACTACATTTTTAATGTATGTTGTGAGATTGTGATTTTCCAATTGAATACCTCTAAAATGCGTTTCTTTTGTTTTTTTTCTATTTTTTTTATTAACTCCTATTTTAAATAGAACACCAGCTTAAAATTTTAGAGAAAATGTGTCTCTTCAACTAACGCTCTATTTTGTACGGTTTCTGTAAAATTTGTAATTTTTTGAAAATTTTTGACAAATGCTTAAAAATTAAAAATAAAATTTTTGGTTAATTATAAGATCATTGTAAAAGGAAGTTGGGTGCGTGTATCACACCAGATTTATATTAATTTTGTATACTCTTTTTACTGTCTGATCTTTTGTGTCTTTGAATACATTGTGCGATGGAATTTAAGGGGTATACTTAGACGAGATCGAGAATTATTTCGTCTCAGCAGCACCGTTATTAGAGAAAATCATAAAATCTCACTAACTGCAAAAGTTAAAAACGTGAAAGTTTGCAGGCCTCATCCACTTACTACGTAGACACCCACTAAAACGTGGTTTTTCGAAATTCCAACCCCAAAGGGTATAAAGAGAGAAAAATGGGATAAAACTGGCTCTCATTGACTGCGATTTTATCCGCTTGACAGGCCACCTAGGAAGTTGAAATGCTGCATTTCAGTTTCTTTTACAAATTGGGTCAAATCGTTTTCAAGGTTTTGGAAATTCGCCCCCAAAAGAGGTTAAACGGGGTAGATGTGTTTATCTAAATATCGCAACTACTCGAGGCAGAAAGTTGAAATTCAGTATCTTTCTAAATATAGCTTTATTTGTTTTTTAATGATGCTACAATAATTAAATTTAAATATATAAAAATTAAAAGTTAACTAATCCCATTGCATTACAATTTAAGCATCCATCGTACGTTCAACACTAACACACATGAAATTCAAGTTATCTAACCTGATTAAATTTAAGTAATAAGTTAGCGAGGGTGAAAGAAAAATGTTACAATATGCTAAACACAATATTAAAAACAAAAATCACGAACAATTTTTATGAGGAATTCCTGAATTTGATTATGATTGTCTAAATCAACATTCTTCAACTACAAATCCACTGTATTTTATATATTCAAAAAACCTATAATAAATGATGTACAATAAAAGTAACGCTTAATTACATTATAAAAACTAGCCAATATTACCCCCTTTAACTGAATTTTTTTTAAATACCAGTTTTAATAAAAAAATAAACTAAAAATGATGTTAAATTTTCTGTCAATGTTAAACAATGTTATTTAAAACCTGTACCACCACAATAAAAAATTAAGCAATGTTCGACTTCTGACATAAAAATAGTAACCTTGTTACTTTCAGATATCATATATTTGGGTTCATTCACGTTTGGCTACTGCTGCCAGGCAAATACACTCATACTGTATAATAATTTTACCACGTTTATGTGCTGTAAACTGTTTAAAGCGCTACCAAACCGCGACATGCACCGATAACGATGTTATTTCAGCAGTTGTAATGTGCGTTTAGTACGTGGTTTTTGTCCAAAATTGCAACTAAAATCACTTATAGCAAAGCACAAAGAACTGACGATCGCAATTAGTAACTTATCTATTCAAACACAGTCCAGTTAAGTTCAATAATTGAAAAAAAAACGTTAAACTGCAATGTTAAACCAACTCACACGCGGCGGTTACGACACCTGCCATAACCGACGTCACAAGGTCGTTACGACAGAGCTAACTGGTTTTGTTTCTAGGTGATGTTGACAGGATTTAGAAAAGTTTAAATCACCAGAGCCCATTAATTGTTAAACAATACGATCTCTTATTGAGAAAAAAAAACGACAACAGATTTCCTTTGAATTTGGAATTTTGTAAATTATAAAAAGAAATTTCACTCCATTGAAGTGCAAGTACTAATTTGAAAACCACCTTCCAAACCAAAATGAAGATATAATCATCAATAAAATGCATAATCAGCGCGGAACTCGTTAGGGTGAAGCAAGATATCCCAAATTGTTTGATATTAAACGTGTAAATCAATAAATTTATTTCAAACATTAAATTCAATCAGACAAAGAAAATCAAGTAGATGAAGTTACATAGGTTAGATTGAGTTTGGAATCATTTGGAAAATTCGATTACATTTTAAAAAAGTAAAATCTCAGCGCGCTAAAGTAGAAGGTTTATGAAGTGCGTTCTGCCAGTGATTATCTATGGACTAAGAACTATAACAGCTAAAAGTGCTAATCAATTAAGATTTTTTCAGCGAACAATGGTGCGGGCCATGCTAGATGTAAGGTTTCGATATAGGTTTAAAAACCACAAAATTATACAGAAGATTGGAATCCCAAATGATATGCGACGAGTATCCCAACGCAAGTGGAACTGGGTAGGGCACGTAGCAAAGGAAGATCCATTATACTTAATAGCCAAATCGTATGGTGTAATGGCGTTCAAGACTCATAAAACGTCCAGTTAGAAGACCTCAAAAAAAGATGCATAAATGACATCCAACAAATTTTAAGAAGCAACTGGTATCAAAAAGCTTCATAAAGAGTGAAATAGAATACACTCAGAAAGACATGTTTATTAACCAGTTGTTCAAAAAACACCAGCAACAGTTTCTATTATTTTTAAAGAATGATTGGCTTAAATCTTACATTCTAAATATTGCAATTGAAATATTTTAATGAATTTATGCCCTACTCTATATATAAAATGTGGCCCAGAAAATCTTCCACAAATGTGATTTGACTCTATTAATACATAATTCACAATATTTATAATTAGGACGTTTCTATTTTATTGAAAACAAAATCTATCAAAACAGCTAGAAATTATCATAAAAGAAATTCCAAATTGTTAGAATCAACACCGAGTTGAATGAACTTAAACAAAACAGTTCGATGTAAATTGAACCGACGTCACGTATTCGGACTGCAACTTTAGTCTCACTTTCTAAGGAAATATGTAAAATCTAGAAGTTTCGTGTTTGATCGAACATTGATATCTCCCACTTTTCCAATGATTTTACATAAACTCCCACTTATTCCTCAAAAAGATCACTGATTTGGTTCCGACTATAAAATTAAATTCAAATTTTCCACATTTGAGCACCGATTAAGCTATAAAAGCGCAAAAATAGAAAGAGCCACTTGTGGTGAACGAGCCTTTAAGACTTCAACGAAATGAAGACATCACCGGGATAGGTGGCTGTGCCCGCGGCACGACGGTTAAATCTCCTCGAACCCCACCCCCCTACACGATCTTTGTTCCTCCATATCGCCATACATTTAATTCATTGCATAAGAAATACATTAAACTACAGATCCTCGAACTTTATTATTAACACCTGCGGTTTGGAGAAAAAAAATGACTGCGTTGGCGCGCTCGCCTTTCTAAATGAAATATGTTAATCTCATTCTAATGCTAGATCGTACGACTCTATTTCATTTCAAACATCAATCGAGGAATGCTGATTTGAAATGTAACAGCTTGTTAGGTTCGCAGCGGAATTTACATCTATATTGTTTTCGGCTTGGCTGTCAGTGGGGTTTCTTTTTTTAATTATCACAAAAAATAATGTATAGTGACGCGCGATAATAAAGAATGCCTTAACAATGCCAACTCAAAAATGCTTCTGAATATTTGCTTACATACAATTTCAAGCATGATAAATTAGAAAAATGTATTTTAAACATTTAAATATATCGATCTATTAATATACTGCTACGGTCCTTTATGACTTTAGTTTATTTTTATTGATATGAATAATTTTCTCTCAGGGTTTTATCACGTTATACACATAACGCTATAAATATGAGGCAATTAACATTTATTGGTTAGATATCTGTATTTTTGAAATATTTATGGGATTAATAAAATTATCGTTATTAAAATTTGTTTTTTAAATTCAATTTTAAATAATTAATACTATATGTTTACATGCAGTTTAATTTAATGTTAACACTGTTAACTTTGCTTGTCTTTAATTTTTATAATCTACTTTCTTAAAATTTAAAAATTGTTCCATTAGCAGTTTTGTTCGTTTAAAATTTCTAGAATTTCACTCAGATCTGGTATTGATATATTATCTTAGTGTGTCCCTCACATTCTGGCTTTTCTATCAGTGAGCTCAATTTATCTTCATTGATATAATGGACTTGCATCTACCGCATGGACTGCTTGCACCGTCGCGTCGTCAGCAACGCCATCCAGTTATGCTACACGCATATCACCAACATCTTCATATTTCTTGGTCCAAACTTCTTATGATGACCACATTTATTTTATAACGAACACCTTTTCTGAGCAGATACCAGTATTTATTTTTAATATAATTGAATTTTTATATTTTAGCTTGATTTTAAAACTGATGTCTTTTCAATTCAAAATGTTTGCACACACCATTTATTATTGTTATTTTCTTATATCTCCAAAACCTTGGAAATAAAATATTAAAAAAATTGTGACAGTTAGCTAAACATGTCATATTTAGGTTTACTTGTTCTCAATTTGTGCCAGTCTCCAATTATTATGTAACAATGTGCAACCATAACCCTTTTATACAACAAATATCTAAGAAACAAACTTATGTTTTACCCTTTCTAGTAATATTTACTTTTCCAGATAAAAATTGATTAATATAACAACTTACTTCAAAATTACTGTCATCGACCAAATTTGCGTTACATTTGCAATCAACGAATGGACAATTAGCTGGTATCGTTTATTTATTTATTTATTTATTGTATATACACCAGCCAAACCGATAGATAGGCTGCCGAGGCAACCATCCAATAGTAGATTTGGACATATGAACTACAGAAAAAAGAACGTACAATCCATGAGAAAACTAATTAAACAAAAGTGCATTTTGAATCGAGATAACAAATATATAACAAGTAAGTAAAACTAACATTACAATATTACTAGTAATATTATTTAAGCAAAAAATATCAGACCAAAACTGTACATGTCAAAACCAGCAATTTTTTTTAAATTGAAGGTATATCCTTTGAAAAGGAGGCAAAAATTAAAAACCAAAAGAAAAGTAAAAACAAATGTTGATGCTTTTTTAATGTTACAACGCATGTCTAATTGTGTGGACTTTTACACATTTCGTACGCTAGGGAACCACACTTGTAATTGAATTCATAACTATGATTCTTTCTGACTGATCTTTGCTGAAAATTGACAAATGTATTACAAAATGCAGATATTCCAATTAATCTAAAAAGGAAAATATTTGACAGCTGTGTGCTTCCCGTGATAACATACGCAATGGAAACCACAACGGCTACAGTAAATTCGGCAAATAGGCTTAGGACAACTCAAAGGGCAATAGAGCGAAAAATGCTAGGTATACGCCTCAGAGATCATGTTACAAATGAGAAAATCAGACAGACAACTAAGATAAAAGATGTCATAACTCATATAGCGAAACTTAAATGAAGTTGAACATCGATGGACAAAACATATAATACAGTGTAGACCCCGACAGCATAAGAGGATCGTTGGAAGTCCTCAGAAACGCTGACTTGATGACATCCTCTAAAAGTATTCCGAAAATTTGGGAATTTACTTAAGGTCTTAAAATAAGCAAAGGACTTCACATGCTTGTTCTCTGAATGATGTCATTTTCGGCAGTGGTCTATTATGATATGTTTTATCGGACTTTTTCCTCTGTTTCGGGTGTTTAGTCCTGAGAAGGACCGATATTGTACGTCTATATACGTGCACTCGTGCCTACCCCGGGGTGAAAAATAATCTACTGCGCATACAAGGGTAAGATATATTGAGATGGTTTTAAGCCTACAACTTGGCTCTGTTTGCAGTGCAGGATATTTAACCAAGACAATAAAGCACAGAGTTAAGATATTTTATGAAATTGCAATTTAAACAATACTAAAAGTATTAACTGCATCGGTAATGAGATGCCAGAAGTAGTAATTAAACGGATAAAGGCACGCATAAACAAAGCATATTTCAGAGAGTTTGAACAAAGTAATATAATTAAATAAAATAGGTTTGTGCATATTTAACGCCAGGCCAAACAAAATTAATTGACACAAAAGGTTTGCTATGTGCAGACAAAATTAGCGTAATTATTAATAAAAGTACAGGTCAGTGAATGGCAAACAATCTGAAAGGTAAATGAGATCGTAATAAAGATCAATAGAAAATTTCAAAGAACAATCCCGAAATTAAGCAACGGAAAAGAAAGAAAGCGAGCAACGTGTGAAAATTTGAACTTAATTTCCACTGCATTAATAAGACAAAGAAAAAAGGCAGAGCAGTGATTTTAAAACATGTGTGTGCCCAACGGAACGAACAATGATACTTATAAGCAAAGGACATTTTTTTTTAGATTTAAGAAAATGTTAAGTTAAGATTTATGTAATCAAACATTACTCCATTTGTTATTTTGCTATCAAAACTAATTTCTAATTAACAAAAATTATCGCGGTAACATAGCAACGCGATGCGTTTTTGTAAAAATGAGGAGGACAATTGAAAATATAAATTAAGACAGTTTGGGCGAAATTGTACTCCCTTAAAATTAATGTTTTTACGAGAATAAAAGTGTTTTTGTATAAGTACAAATGTTTCTGTCTGCTGCATCTTTAGATGATGACCATCACTGATACAAACTTTTTTTTCGTTTATAGTCTCTTGGAGTTCTCGGGTCATCCACTGCGGTGTGTTGTTATTGTATTTTAAGGGCGCATCACCCAAAGCTTCTTGTGCAGTTCCGTGGATTTTTTCCATGACTGCCTTGTACATATTTGAGGCCTCCGAATATGATAGATACTTCGCTTACTTTAAATGCAAGACGAGATTTATATAGAAATGTAGTGGAATCATTTTCTAGACTTTGTAAGTTATATCTTGGGGGTCGATCTTTCTTGCTTCACCTTTTTCGTTGCCTTCTCTAGTTTGAGTAGCTCTGAATAGGAGCCAAATTTTTGATTTTAACAGAAAATGGCCTGAGCCACATTCTGCACCTCTGTAGACTCTCACATTTTCTACTTTAATTTTTGTTTGTTGCTTACTTATAAGATAATTAATTATGGATTTAAGTTGACGAGTAGACTGTGTCCATGTAAACTTGTGTATATCCTTATGCTCGTAAAATCTATTGAGGATTTTCAAGTCGTTATCGTTAACTGCTTCTTCACCATACAAGCCAATTACTTCATCGTCGCGTTTTCTGTCTGTTCTGGCGTTAAAATCTCCCATTAACAATATTTCAGTTCTCCTATTAATTTTTTCGAGAGTATGTGTCAGATTCATGTAGAATCTTTCTTTTTCTTCTCTTCTGTCATCATCCGACGAAGCGTAAGTGCCAATAATAACCACATCATGGCCTTTGATCTTCATTTGAACTTTAATGAATCTTTCATTTATTTGCTCCCAGTTTTTCACATATTTTATTAGCTTCCTTTTTATTAATATTGAAACGCCTGCCTTTGCTCTTACTTCCTTGTTCACTCCGCTATATATGTGTATGTAATACTTCAGTTGTTGGCTACCCTGGCCTTTCAGTCGACTTACTTCTTCTATCAACTCATCTTATTTTGTCCTTAACCCTTGGGCATTTCACGTTCCTACATTCAAGATCCGTTTTTGTTTGCCTTGTCGTTTACCATTTAGAGCATCCGTTTGGTTCCGAGGATAAATCCTAGGTTTTTTAGTAATATACAGTTTTTACAGAAGCAGGGGTGCTGGCCACTACGTCCCAACCCCCAACCTGGAGGACCAGTCCAGTTTTTTTTCAAGGTGAGTATTTAATTTCCTTACTACCCTCAGACACTGCTGGATTGCAGTGCCGACGAGCTTCCCCCAATTCCCATGGGGATGCACCCGATGGAGGTAACTAGCAATTACCCACACGGGACATTCGTCATACCACCGCAAAAATAGTCGACATAGCTCTGATTACTCATGGTATTGTAAGTGAATATTTTTTAATGCAAATGGAGGCCATGTGTTATCTCATTTGAAAGGTCTCATTGAATAGAACACGTACACATATTTTTATAAAATTTTAATTATCGTTAACAACATTGGCAAAGTAAAGAACGGGAATACTAAACCTTTCAAAAAAGGTGTCAAATTGCCCTTTCCATTAAAAAATATTTATCAACATCCTCTGATATAACTTCATGCTGTGCTCAGTGCTCAGTTTTGACACAGACTGTCGCAAAACCTAACCTGCTTACAGTGTCACCAACAATACATTTCAATATTGCCAACGGAATCAGGCTATCCAGGCCGTGTTGCAATTGTGTTTTTAAAAAATCACACTGTACTTTTACTTCCTATGAACTAAAAGTAGGTTCAAATTGGTCGACTATGGATGCAGTTGTCCTAACAATTTTGAAATGTCAAACGTCATTTAAAATTTTGAATATTTTATACGTTTCTTGGCTGTGGAAAAAATAGTATGTATTATTCGCATTAAAAGTATCTCTGTTTGACTCGCAATTTTTGCTCTCGTTCGGCTGCGTCTCGCAATTGCAAACATAATTGCTTCTCAAGCAATGTGCCACTTTTAATCTTAATAAGATTATACCACTCCCTCTAACATCAACCAATGAAAAACGGCAAAATGCATAGTTACGCATGTACTAACTTTTGATAATGTACATAGCAACTGACAATCACATACCTTCCTGATTAATAGGTGATAATCACACGCCTTCACAAACATCACGTTACCTGCTGTCAGTACAATTGTCATAAGAACCACATTAACTGTACTTTTAATATTTAAAATACACTATTCAAACGTTGTTTATTGAATCGTGATATAATCTAGCCGAATGCAACTCGTGTCTTCTCGATTATCAAATCATTTCTGTTTCCACTCGATATATTGTTTTAGGCAATCACGCTCGTCCTTCGGACTCGCGTAATTGCCAAACAATATGTCTCGTGTAAACAGAAATGATTATTTGATAATCAAGAATCCACTAGTTGCATTATATATGACAATACGTACTATTATTGGCCCCAACTGACATTACTAAATTGTGATTTTTCTGCGAAGTCAGAAATTAGTATATTGATCTATTAGGATTAAAAGTGGCACTTTGTTTGAAAAGCAATTGTGTTGACAACTGCGAGTATCATTATGACAACTACATCATAGATGACCAGTTCGAACTTACTTTCAGTTCCAAGGTAGTAAAAATACTTTTATGTAACTAGTCCTCAAAGCAAGGCTTTAGGGGACGAGTCGTAATGTTTCCGGACGAGGCAGAGCGAAGCGCAGCCGAGTCTGTAATATGAAGATGAGTCCTCTAAAGCCATTTGAGGACGTGTTGCATACAACGTTTTTTTGTATTAGCTCTCCAAACAGTTTCAATTACCATTAACGCGGCATTATATTAGGAGGCCGCGCGAAAATGTATTTTTTGCTCCCCAAACTGGTTACTTTGGAAACTGTCTAGGATCCTCAAAATGGCCATTTAGAGGCCTTGTACTTAAAGTCGTCATGGCAACTAATGTTTGAGTCCGCTAAAATGTTGCCATGACGACTTTAAGTACAAGGCCTCTAAATGGCCATTTTGAGGATCCTAGACAGTTTCCAAAGTAACCAGTTTGGGGAGCGAATACAAAAAAGTACTATTTTGCACTACTAGTCTCAGAACGCACCGTTATTGGCCTATTTTTAGGTCGTGAAGTTGATTTTCTCCACCAAGGGAGAGAAAGTAAAATAAACAATTTTTACCGTGGTAACTAATAAATTGCTAAGTTACCAAATATAACTATTTTAATTTCGACGCTTTAAAGAGCTGTATTGTCAGGTTGACAGTCAAAATATTTTCGACATTTGTTGGGAATTTAGGTATTAAGCCGTTTGGTAGTGCAAAAAATAGTATATACACCACGGTAGCGAATCGTGTTATAACCTTCGCGCTTTAGATATCTTCGCGCTGCGCGCTCAGTATCTAATATGCTCTCAGGTTATAATACTGCGCTTCGCTACCTTGATGTATAGTATACTATTAATCCTACAAACTAAAAGTGTTGCATAGCAATATACCTATACTTATTGTGTCAGTAAAAGAAACGTCAAGTTCAACGACGGATTTTGGTATTAATAGTAATGACTTTTAAGACGGTTACAGAAAATAGCTATTTATGGTATAAGTGTGATATACGGAAGGGGCCATAATTATATATAACAGCAATAAGATAACATGAACAACAAAATAGAATGCTTGAGTAAGAAAGAGATGACCATACGATAAAATTATTTTAGTAGGCATGTTTAGTTGACTTATGTCATAATTAAAATAAGCGTCATGCCTAATCGAATACCTACTACTATGTTTATCTCTTTCTTACTCAAGCAATACGTGTTATTTTCTTATTCATGTTATCTCATTGCTGTTATTATATAATTGTGGCCCCATCGGTATATTACAAATAATCCATGAGAGAAAAGTTTTTCTCGAGTGAATTATTTGTCATAACACATGCGTGCCATACAAATTTTTATCCAACAATTCAATAAATATCTAAAAAACATAACTTTTGCATTGGCAGCCGTGAAATCAGTGACAATTTGGAAAGTACTGAGAGATCAAATAAATTTATAATTAGAGTCGCTTGTGATTTGTGTTATACGTTAGGCAGTACTGAAGTTTATAATCAGTCTATGTTAAATTCGAGGTTTTGTTTGTTATTTGACACAGACTGACCCAAAACTTAACCTGCAAATCTCGAATTTGACATAGCTTGACAGTGCTACCAACAATATAGTAGCGAGTGACATGGTTTTTATCTCACTTGTGAGTTATGGTTTTTACCTCACTAGTGGGTTATGGGCCACCTTAGAGGTCTAAAATCGATCTAGTAATAGTTACTAGGAGGTATTGGATAAATGTTTTTTAGCAGACTAGTCACAGAAAATACATCAACCAATGAAATTCCTTGGTTAAAGAATAGTTATTTACATAAGAGTCAGGAAAATTTTGCATTACTGTCGAGGAGCCATATTAAAATACGAGGCACACATGCCGAGTATTTTTAAGGCTCCGAGGCAAGTGAGATATTTTACTGACGAAACTTGTATTAATAAAAATTAATGTTTATTAATGTAATAAATTGAATGGGCAATTTTCTACGTACCTATCTAGTAGTACGTTTCTCTGTTTCTAAGGGAACAGAAAATTTTGTATAAACAAACAAAACCGCTGTCGGTTTTTTTTGGTGTGTTCCTGTTCATTTGCAATGGCTTGTGAAGAAACTACCGACGAACTCCCTTTGGAAATTCGAAAATCCGCAGAAGAGGCCGTGGCGAAGCTACTGCCAACAAAGTCTAAAGAGAGATATGATTGGGTTTACGGTGCTTTTGAAGGTTGGTGTAAGGCTAAAAATATTAGAAGAATTGCAGAAGACGTACTTTTGGCTTACTTTGTGGAGAAAACTAAACAGAGATCCTATAAGGCTTCCAACTCTTTGAAGTACTTGTTCCATGCTTAAATCGACATTATCAATAAGAATTAATATTGATATCAGCAAGTTCAATAAGCTAATTGTGTACTTAAAAAGACAAAGTGATGGATATCAAGCTAAAAAATCAAAAGTGTTGTCCCGTATTGAAATTGACAGATTTCTTAGAGAGGCTCCAGATGAAGAATTTTTGATGCTGAAGGTAAAAAATTTATTATTTTATTTCATTTTAAATAGTTTTCAATAAAAAATCAGGTTGTATTAGTCATCGGTGTAGCAGGGGCCTGTCGCTGTGATGAATTGACAAAAATGTCGATTGATGATGTTGAAGACAAGCACTCGGTATTGATGATACGGATACCTGATTCAAAAACGCATAAACCAAGGCGCTTCATAGTTGTTGGGGATAATGGCAATGAGCTTAATATCACGCTTTATAGGAAGTATCGTACATTACGTCCACCTCAAACGCCACATAAACGTCTCTTTTTGAATTATAAAAATGGGAAATACACCACACAACCAGTGGGCGTACATACTTTCGGCAAAATGCCAAGAAAAGTAGCAGCTTATCTTGGTTTAACCAGACCTGAGGAATATACTGGCCACTGTCTGCGTTGTAGTTGTGCCACTTTGTTGGTTAACGGGGGTGGAAATATCACAAGCCTTAAGAGACATGGTGGATGGAAATCTTCCACCGTCGCCGAAGGTTACTTGGAAGAATCATTTGCAAATCAACTGGCGACTGCTAATCGAATAATTACTGAACAGAAAAGAGGAAAATAACGCTGACATAAAAACGTGAAGTTGCTGGATGTTCAAAATTTGAAACTTTTTATTTGGCAGTTGGTGATGAAAATATCTATAAAGAATCTGAAGTTTCTGTTTGTTCAAATGCGATGGTAGTTCACAATGAAAATAATAGTAGTATCCGAAATAAAAGTACTTTGTTGTCCGGGATTAACATATCCAATGTAGAAAACACAACTATAAATATTAATATTCAATAAAACTTTAGAAAATAATGTGTAAATGTTTGCGTGCCTAGTCAAGGAAATGCAATTTTCTCGCCGCATTTCTGGAGTGAAAATAGTACTTTCGCTCCGATTTCAGAAAAAGTTTATTTAAAAAAAATAAAATAAAATTATTAATTGACGTATTTTGAAACGTAATCCCACTGGACGATAGCGATGAGGCAAAATCTGCTTTCACAAATTCATTTATTAAATTAACCTGGTGACTAACCGTTGACAAATTTTCATGGGATTTTTCGCAATTTGTGCTAGGTCCAGATTATTCAGGACTCTGTTCAAGACATTTGAAGGTAAAATATTCATAGCGATGTCCTTTTTGTTTCGCAGAGATTCATCAATGTAACCTTCAGCTACACTGCTTGACTTCCACTTTCCAGTGCATTCTGTACAACTCCAAATTTTTGTGATCTAAATCGTTTCGCAATCAAAATAATTATAATGTTCAATTGGAGGTAACTATTTCCAAGTTTAGAGAAATAGCTATTAACATATCTGGGAATGTTATGAGTATCATAACTGCCGCAGATGTTTTGAAATCCGAGCTCGTAGAGCGACTTTTATGATGTATAAATAAAGCGCAGCTATTAGTACAGTTTGTAGAACAATTTCATTATAAAAGCGTGATTTTTCTACCAGTGTTTGTGTTCTTAGCGTTACAAGGGAAGCCGATGACGATGAAAAACTTCAAAACATATTTATAATTTACATTTTTTTTTAATTAATAAAACTTGGTTTTAGCGCTTTGGCAATCAATATTTAAGCAGTGCTTTGAGCCTAAAACGAAGTTTGAAGCAGTCGGTAGCAGTTCACTTCAGTAATTTGAAATAATGAGGGAGCATAAACGGAGTCGTACTTCACGGTTTGTTAACGGCGGCATAAAGTTGTGTGCTGCTCACAGAGCCTGCCGCCCTATAATAAACTGTTGTGTTTAGCACGCATGTTGTTTTAATTACTCTATTAACAGTCCGTGCCTGGGTATAAAACAAGTGGAGGCTCAATGAATCAAGATTGGGTAGAAACACTGCGTTACGTACAGTTTTCAAACCAAATCTTACATTTTAGCTTTTGATGGTATAAGTGGTTAATATATCTATTATACAAATCCAAGTAAAACATAGAAAATGAAAATGCTACACGTGCACCATGGTTGTCTTCGTTAAGCCTCATGATAGATTTGTATGTTTTGTACCCTAAATTTTTTATATAACGCTCTATCTTTTTGTAACTCCAATGCTAGTTGAAGTATATACAACAATAAAATGCTATCCTTGTATTTAAATTTAATCACAATACTGTTGTGTTTGAAGTAAATAAAGAGATCTTTTTTGCAAATGTCAAAGTGTAAAACAAAGACTTGCACATATGCATACATAGGAATTAATTAATTACTTTAAATACATACCTTTAACTGCGAGGTGAGAATACGGCTCATTGTATTTTTTTTTATAGTTCTTTGCTTGGTTTTGGCCAATGTTACTGTATCTTGCCAAATTTCAAACCAAAATTAAATTAATACATTTTCATACTTTTATGTACAGGTATAGTTAAACTTTTAAGTCTTATTTAGCAAGCCATAAGAAAGGCAATTGATGTACGATTGAACATTACGTATACGTAGTACGTAAAGCGCAGAAGTATTTATTTCGGTTAAGAAATGAAATATGTAGTACAACTAGCTGTAGCCCGCGGCGTATGCCGCATTTAAAATGTAGGACTGCTGCACAGTAGATCATTATCACAGAAATAATAGGGGGTTTCTAAACGGAGCGTGTAGGTGACTGTGGGTCCCATTCAGTAAGGCAGTAATGAACCCTCCTTATTATTAAATGAAATGTAGTTGTGTTTGTAGTTTTAAAAAACACAACCAATAGGCATATTAAGCAATTGTTTTCTGTGAATATCCCTATTAAAAGTAATGGAAAGTTTGTTTACAAAAATCTGAAAATAGTAAACCGTTGAATGATATCTTGGTACTTTTTCCGTTTTAACGCGGCATGTAGTGTTGTGCATTATTAAAGAGGTATGAT
Organism: Agriotes lineatus; assembly: GCA_940337035.1. Taxonomy (NCBI): domain Eukaryota; kingdom Metazoa; phylum Arthropoda; class Insecta; order Coleoptera; family Elateridae; genus Agriotes; species Agriotes lineatus. The sequence continues at coordinate 151,719 of CALNHX010002977.1, forward strand.
GATGATGATAATGAAACACCACAATGCCACTTAAATAAATAGAAATAGCTAATGTTTCCATCTATTATATGTGCAAACACGGTTGAGAATCCAATTAATTGTTCTAAAGAACCTTTACAAATGGACACTTCAACAGTAGATACGCGCCAGGGCAAATAAAGAATACTTGAAATTAAGAGATTGTATGAGACTTTTGACACATCATTTAGAATGCCAAAACAAAAGTTTATACAAATTTTCAGCTTATTACCTCTCTTTCCGAAGTGAAACCCCTAATGTGACAGTACTAATTCTACCGGGTTCGTGTAAACATCGTATCAAGTCTGAACTTGAAGTTGTGGAGCAAATGCTGTTGTGCTGCTGCTGCTGCTGCTGTGGGTAGAAGTCAAGCAAGATTCGACTTCATCCAAAGCTCTACTTTGTTAGAAGCTCCGTACAATGTGGTTAATAATAATTATTGTACTCCTGTTGCAGCAATGGTGTCGAATTTACACTTTCTTCCTTGACAGTCTGGTTTAATTGTTCGAAATTTTGAAGCATCTTCAGAAACTTCTTCTTTCCTTGCCTGAAGACTACAGACGTCGTGTCACAACCGCTGAAAGCATGCAAAAACAATGTTATCTGCCACTATTTGTTCAACCTGGAAACTTTGTGGAGAGTTTTTTTTTCTGTAGTTGTTCCTTTGTGTGATTTCAGGAATAAACCTTTGGACAATCTTTCGCCAGTGGTACTAAGAAAAACAGGAGGTTGATGTCTTCTCTTATAATAAAAACAGAATTACACTCATATTGTCATATTGATCGATGTCGTGCAATCAATATGTTAGTATCTGCTGTTGCCTGTTGAACGGCTACGACTACGCACTCGGTATTGTTGTTGCGCGGTAAATTTTCTTGCCAACTTTTTAGCAAAACAGTCTGACAGAAAACGTCAAACTTTAATCGGCTATTTTAATGCACTTGAAATATTACTGTTAAATAAAAAATTAAAATGCTCAATTTGTGACGTGATCTTTTTTATTAAACAACACCATGAACTTAACACACAACCACAAAAACCAACCAACAAAATGACAACTGTCAACATGTCAGTTTTTAATAGTATATTACCTAACAAGAGTTGTAAATGGCATATTACACACGACTGGAAAAGTTCAATTGTCTCTTTACGCAAAGGTACCTGTACATTGTAATATGTGTTGCCTATTTGTAAACCTTCAGGAGAAAATGGTAAAATGGGCGCCCTATATATAAGGTCCGGCCAAGATTGGGTAGTGGAAGTTAATTCTAAAACTATGAGAATAAATATCGTGGCTCAAGGGTTTAAATAGAATGCCATATATTTAGGTGGCTCAAAATATTTGTATTGAACCACCTACTAATCATTTTAATACAAAGTTGTATGGATCTAACCTCAACTGTTATATATGGATATACAGTGTGACCAGTAAAGTCCGCATCATATGGGATCTTTTTTTATTAATAGCTTTTTTCGAAATTTGACTTTGGCATCAATTTGTGCTTCGATCGAGATGAAAATTAACCAAAAAAATAGTAGTCACGTCATTCGCATTATCTGTCAAATTTTATTTTTTTTCAAAAAAATTAAAAAGTGGGGTTATTTCTCAAAATATCGAAAAAAGTTATTAGAAAAAGTTTTTCCAAATGAAATTTTTAGCCCATATGCAAAATTTCAGCTGTATACGATAATTTAGATTTTTTGCCCATTTTTTTTAAATTGCAGCACTGTTGCATAGTAAGACTCAACGCAACCTACATACAACTTCTTAGTTTTGACAATGCTTTATTTCAGACACATTTTCTTTAAAGTAGCGCCATATTAAATATGTGTTTTTCTACAAAATCCAAATAGGGCTATTAAAATTTGGTTACATGTGATGCAACGTTTATTTGTTTTTGACCCTGTATAATGTAACTCCATAAAATAACTATTTTTGAAAACGCAGTTTGCGTCTAAAAGTAATACACGTTATTTTATGAAGTTACATTATACAGGGTCAAAAACAAATAAACTTTGCATCACATGTGATCAAATTTTAATAGCCCTATTTGGGTTTTGTAGAAAAACACACATTTAATATGGCGCTACTTTAAAGAAAATGTGTGTGAAATAAAGCATTGTCAAAACTAAGAAGTTTTATGTAGGTTGCGTTGAGTCTTACTTTGCGACAGTGGTGCAATTTAAAAAAAAAAGGGCAAAAAATCTAAATTATCTTATACAGCTGAAATTTTGCATATGGGCTAAAAATTGCATTTAGAAAAACTTTTTCTAATAACTTTTTTCGATATTTTGAGAAATAACCCCACTTTTAAATTTAAAAAAAAATAAAATTTGACTGACGTGACTACTATTTTTTTGATTAATTTTCATTTCGATTAAAGCATAAATTGATGCCAAAGTCAAATTTCGAAAAAAGCTATTAATAAAAAAATCCCATATGATGCGGACTTTACTGGTCACACTGTATTGGCGATTTTATGCAAATAATGCTGAATTTCAGGCGGCTGCTGTAATTAAGAAAAATCAATTGAATGAAGAAAAACTTACCAACAAATTATGTTTTTCGTGAATTACCTTTCGAGTGTAAAATAGCGGCTGTTGGTACTAATGCTATACAGGACGCTCAACCTTTCCGTTTTTTACATATGGAACAACTTGTATATTTTTGTATCTTTGAAAATCACTTTTAATTAGCTTTCTTTCTTTACTCTAAAATTTACTGTTTTTCAAATATCTGTATTTGAATATAAGAAACAATTTAAGCTGCTTAAGTAGCTTTATTCAAGGAATACCAAACAAACGCTATTAAAATAATAATTTGAACACTTGAGCTTTCCAAACAAAACATACAACCAGGTTCAGAAAATATAAATCCAGTTATTGTTAACACAAAAGATAATAAACGCGAAAAAACTAGAAATGCAAGGATACATTTATTCCAGTATGAAATGAAATCAGATAAAAAAACAGAAGCGAATACACCAAAATCCTGTACGTAATTACGTTAAATGTTCAAATATTTCTCTTTCCGCATTAAAGCTACGAGTATAAGAGAGCTCATCATATGCAAATATAACTATTTCGATTTGTTTAAATAAAACACCCTGTGTATCTCTGTATTATTGAAAAGTACTTTGAATGAGATTTCTTCTGATATTTTATTTCCTGGCCCAAAATTCAATCGCTTTTCAGATTTAATTTTTTTTCTGCTTTTTTTATTTCCGGTTACAGCAGTGGCTGAATTTTTATTTGCTAAACTTGTGTTTTGTTTTTGGTGTTTAAATTATCATTTTAGCAACATTTGTTTGTTATCCCTTGAAATAAAGCATCATACGGGACTTAAATTGCGTTTTATGGTTAAACACGCATATCTGATAGGTGAATTTAGGGATATGAAGTAAGAACATAAGTAAGAATCCGAAATTATTAAATTCTCAAATATTGAGCACCCTGTATAGCATTAATACCTATATCCACCATTTTACACTCGAAAGGCGACTCACAAAAAATATAAGAATAATAATAAGATTTTATTAGTCCATATTGTAGCTTCTACATACAAATTACCTAGTATACAGTGTGGTCCATTAAGTGTGCAACAAATGGGACATTTTTTTATTAGTTGTAAAACCGAAATTTAAATACCCCCAAAAGTTAGTGCATGTTCGATAACCATATCAGATGCCCTTAGAATGGCTTCAAGTCAAACAATATACAGGGCAGGACAAAAAATATGTAATTCGTTCAAGAATAAAGTTACCTTATTTAAAAAAATATAGCAAAATTTTATTGAGAAAAGTTGTTTAGAATCAAAAGTTATGCTCAAATACAAAGTCACGGCCTCCTATTCGAATTTTGATTCTTTTTTTGTAAAATTTTGTATTATCCCCGTATGATACATATTTTTATTATTTTGATTTTATTAAGAGTTTTTCATATGTAAATTATTATTAGTAAAGCGTTTGCCTTGTTAAAAAGAATATTTGCGAAATTCTAAAGTTCTGTTAAATATCGTTGCAACAAACATGACGTGGACGCTTACCTAAAAAAATATAAATCCAAGTAAATTTTACAAATACGCTTCAAGTTGCTAAAGGTTATTTAAAAGTGATGTGGTTGTGGCTACTTTAAATACATATAAAATCAAAATAATAAAAATATGTATCATACGGGGGTAAAACAAAATTTTCCAAAAAAGAATCAAAATTCGAATAGGAGGCAGTGACTTTGTATTTGAGCATAACTTTTAATTCTAAACAACTTTTCTCAATAAAATTTTGCTATATTTTTTGAAATAAGGTAACTTTGTTCTTGAACGAATTTCATATTTTTTGTCCTGCCCTGTATATTGTTTGACTTGAAGCCATTCTAAGGGCATCTAATATGGTTATCGCACATGCACTAACTTTTGGCAATATTTAAATTTCGATTGTACAACTAACAAAAAAATTTCCCATTTGTTGCACACTTAATGGACCACACTGTATAAAAACAGTTTTTGGTAACGTTTTCTTTATTTCAATTGTTTTCTATTACTACTACAGCAGCTGTTATAAGTTCAGCATTTTTTTCACATAAAATCGTTAATATCTCCAAAACAACTCTATATCAAAATGATTAGTATTTCAATCCAAAACTTTCAAACTACCTAAATATAGGGCATTCCATTTAAAAGGCAGGAAATTGGATTTGCCACACTTTTTGAGCTACCCTGTATGTAATTTCACCACCTTCTAACCTACAACTTTTATACACACGATATTTATGCAACTCTCATAGTTTTAGAAATCAACCATCTCATCGTTGCCGGGCCCTGTATATGTTGGAATTAGAAAAAATCTAATAAATATGATTCCCAGAAGAGAAACTTAAGTTGATTATGGTTTCAGACAACTCAAAAATCCGGGACAATTTTTACTTCCTTTTACAATAAAGGAAGTATTGGATTTACCCCAAAAATTTGAAATTGAGTTTTCAACAGATCTTCAGGTTTTAGAGTCCCCTGAACCCAAAAATAGATATTTATGCATTAAGCCAGATATAAATAAAGTACTTTTTTTTTCTATAATAATTTTCAAGGTCAACTTTCTAGGGGATAAGTTGCATTCCTGCAGGGTCCCTAGTTTTAATAATGTTGGTACATAGATTTTTAGTTCTTTTCTTCCACAAAAAAAATGATTGTCATTTTGACAGATATGTCATAATTTGATATCGCTTGCTTCATTTTTGCATTTAAAATATTTCTTGGTTTTCTTTTTTTATCCGATTTTATTGATGATGATGATGATGATTCCATGTTAAAAAAAGAAATTTGTCAAGAGTTCAAATTAAGAAACTTTGACATTCAAAATTGACACAACCATAATTTTGAAAAAGTTCTACCAACACGAGGTATAAAAATTTACTAGCGTTTTAATCACATATCTACCAACATTGTAACACTTTGACAGTTATTATAGAAAAAAAACGTACTTTATGTTTTTTTCACTACCTTCTTTGTAAATGATCCTTACACTGTCAAGTTTGAGGGATGTAGGCTACATTTACAAAAATTGTTACAGTTTCCATGACAATGTACTTACTTCCCTAGAGAAGTGAATTACTTAAATCCCGCATGTATTACAACTGATAAGATGCCATGTCTGCCACTTGGTTAACACGAAAAAAACCATTGTCGTTCGTACTATTATCCATTGTTAAACAGAATAATAATAATAATAATAATATAAACATTTATTTCCTAAAAAAAGCAGATTACATAATGTGCAATGAAAACTAAATTTTGGAAAATGGGCGCTGTTCAGTTTGACCCACCTGATGGCAGGTTAATTGGTCTTCCACAGCACCCGTACCACAAAATTAGAAAAAATAAAGCAGCTGGACGATAGTGTTATGTAATATCCAGTAGCCGAGAGAAAATATTACTGATTTAATAAAAGCTTTTTAAAAGTACTTTTAAACTTGGTTTCAGGTATGGTTCTTAATTGGCGAGGTATTATATTATTATAATAATAGACAATATTATATGAAAAAGATCTCTTAAGTAAATAAGTTCTAAACCGTGGAATTGTCAATGCACTTTTTGTTCTAATATTAACTTGATGATCATCGGATCTAAAGGAAATTTTATCGAACAAATAAGGTGGCTCTTGATTGTTAATTATTTTTAAATAAAAAACTGCAGTATGTAATTTACGTCTGTTGGACATGCTAAGCCAGTTTGTCTCTTTCAATTTATGAGATACATGTTGTCGTTTCTGTATACGATAGATAAATCGTAGGCATGAATTTTGAGTGCGTTGGATCCTTATTGCAGTATTTTTTGTTTAACATGGAGCATAAAAGGTATCATAATAATTAAAATTTGATAAGACCAATGCATCACACAACAAAATTTTCATATCTCTCGAAAGGCAATAACGGTGAGCATACAGTAACTTTAAATTATAATACGCTTTCTGAATACACCGGGAAACATGTTGTTCGAAAGGTAGGTCGTTATCAATGAGCACACCTAAATTCTTACACACGTTGCTCTGCACTAAAACTTCACCACCTACTTTTATGTCAATCAACGCAATTGCTTGTTCCCTTACTGCTCTATTACCAAACAGCATAAATGAAGATTTAGAGGCATTTATTTTTAATGAATGTTTTCACAAAATTCCACAAGTCTCGCCAGGTCCTCTTTCGCCAACGATATTGATTCATTCAGCTTATGATACGGAAAAGAGTAATATATTTGCGTATCATCAGCGTACATGTGAAATTTACAATATTGTAAGCAAGAAGATATATTATTCGTATACAGTGAAAATAGAAGAGGACCTAGAATCGATCCTTTTGGAACACCCATTATGACTATTAGCGGATCGGAAGTTTTTTGGTGAATACTAACCATTTGTGTTCTATTAGATAGATAATGTTTTATTAAGCTGATAGCCGAGTTATCAAAACCTATGAAATGTAAAATAGATAGCAAAAGCGTGTGGTTGATTGTGTCAAAAGCTTTCGAAAAATCTAAAAGCATTAGTAAAGTTAATTCCCTGTTATCAGTAGCTCGAATACAATAATCTGTTATAGCAGTTAGAGGAGTATTGCAGCTGTAACCGGGGCGGAAGCCAGATTGCGTTTTTGGAAAAATATTGTGCATGCTAACGTAATTGCGAATTTGTTTATCTAAATTTTTTTCAAGAACTTTAGATAACGTGCAAAGAATACTTATTGCACGAAGCTGTTTGAATTCTGTTGGTAGGTCTGTTTTAGGCAGAGGTATAACTCGTGCAGATATCCAAACATCTGAAAAGACGCATTCTGTTATGCAGAAATTCATGACGTGTGTGAAGTATGGCAACACATGAGGACAGCACATTTATAATAACTTTATATTAATGTTATCAGGGCCCGTAGATGTTGATTTAATGGCGAAAAGAATATTTTCAACTTCCAATTCATTTGTTTGAACAAACTGAAACGAGTTTTCCAGATCATGTTTTTTATTTGCCGCCAAGTAGTAGTTAATTAAATCATTATTATCTATACGAGAGTTACTATTAGAATAATTTAGAAAAAAAATTATTTATCTCATTTACGTTTTGCAAGTTACAAGCACAAAGATCACAAAACAGCATTTGCAATCGTATTCACGCATTTTTTCCAATAATTTTTCACAGTGCGTTTATAACTGTCAAACAAAACGTCACAGCGCTATAAGGCTACTATAGTTTAGCAAATGTCATAATTTTACGCCAGGTTATTACCTACCATTTACTTTACAAAAGGAAATATTGGTAGTGAAAAAAATTATGTACGTTACACAGGATGTAGGAGGATTTACACTACCTCGAACCTTGCTACCCTCGTTCGCTTCGCTCACTCAGGCATCAAACGGTCCTCGGTAGTGTAAATCTTACCTACATCCCTTGTAAAGTAATATACTATTCCCTGAAGTCAACTGAAGGTAAAGAACATGAATATCTCCCATGGTGCATACAATATTTTATTTACTAGCATATTAGTAAGAACAGTATGAAATTTCAAAATGTCATAATGACATTTAAAATTAGAATATGTAAGTAACATTAAGGATTGCCTCATTGTATGGTTGCTTAAAATGTTATTTGTAGTTGCATGATTACCATGAGTTTGGGGGAGAAAGTCCATTGTGAGTTATGAGTAGCTTTTCATATTTTGTTTCAATAACGAAAATGTACAATTTCATGTTGCTAGTAAATAATAGATATTTATGCATTAAGGGAGATATGAATATGTTTTTTCCCTGAGGTTGACATGTGTTACATACCGAGGGCTCTGGCCCGAGGTCTGTAAGTCAACTGAAGGTAAAGAACATGAATATCTCCCGTGGTGCATACAATATTTTATCTACTAGAATATTCGTAAAAAAGTATGAAATTTCAAAATGTCATAATGACATTTAAAATTATAATATGTAAGTAACATTAAGGATTGCCTCATTGTATGGTTGCTTAAAATGTTATTTGTAGTTGCATGATTACCATGAGTTTGGGGGAGAAAGTCCATTGTGAGTTATGAGTAGCTTTTCATATTTTGTTTCAATAACGAAAATGTACAATTTCATGTTGCTAGTAAATAATAGATATTTATGCATTAAGGGAGATATGAATATGTTTTTTCCCTGAGGTTGACATGTGTTACATACCGGGGGCTCTGGCCCGAGGTCTGTAAGTCAACTGAAGGTAAAGAACATGAATATCTCCCGTGGTGCATACAATATTTTATCTACTAGAATATTCGTAAAAAAAGTATGAAATTTCAAAATGTCATAATGACATTTAAAATTAGAATATGTAAGTAACATTAAGGATTGCCTCACTGTATGGTTGCTAAAATGTTATTTGTAGTTGCATGGTTACCATGAGTTTGGGGGAAAAAGTCCATTGGGAGTTATGAGTAGCTTTTCATATTTTGTTTCAATGACGAAAATGTACAATTTCATGTTGCTAGTAAATAATAGATATTTATGCATTAAGGGAGATATGAATATGTTTTTTTCCCTGAGGTTGACATGTGTTACATACCGAGGGCTCTGGCCCGAGGTCTGTAAGTCAACTGAAGGTAAAGAACATGAATATCTCCCGTGGTGCATACAATATTTTATCTACTAGAATATTCGTAAAAATAGTATGAAATTTCAAAATGTCATAATGACATTTAAAATTATTAGAATATGTAAGTAACATTAAGGATTGCCTCATTGTATGGTTGCTAAAATGTTATTTGTAGTTGCATGGTTACCATGAGTTTGGGGGAGAAAGTCCATTGTGAGTTATGAGTAGCTTTTCATATTTTGTTTCAATAACGAAAATTACAATTTCATGTTGCTAGTAAATAATAGATATTTATGCATTAAGGGAGATATGAATATGTTTTTTCCCTGAGGTTGACATGTGTTACATACCGAGGGCTCTGGCCCGAGGTCTGTAAGTCAACTGAAGGTAAAGAACATGAATATCTCCCGTGATGCATACAATATTTTATCTACTAGAATATTCGTAAAAAAAGTATGAAATTTCAAATTGTCATAATGACATTTAAAATTAGAATATGTAAGTAACATTAAGGATTGCCTCATTGTATGGTTGCTAAAATGTTATTTGTAGTTGCATGGTTACCATGAGTTTGGGGGAGAAAGTCCATTGTGAGTTATGAGTAGCTTTTCATATTTTGTTTCAATGACGAAAATGTACAATTTCATGTTGCTAGTAAATAATAGATATTTATGCATTAAGGGAGATATGAATATGTTTTTTTCCCTGAGGTTGACATGTGTTACATACCGAGGGCTCTGGCCCGAGGTCTGTAAGTCAACTGAAGGTAAAGAACATGAATATCTCCCGTGGTGCATACAATATTTTATCTACTAGAATATTCGTAAAAATAGTATGAAATTTCAAAATGTCATAATGACATTTAAAATTAGAATATGTAAGTAACATTAAGGATTGCCTCATTGTATGGTTGCTAAAATGTTATTTGTAGTTGCATGGTTACCATGAGTTTGGGGGAGAAAGTCCATTGTGAGTTATGAGTAGCTTTTCATATTTTGTTTCAATAACGAAAATTACAATTTCATGTTGCAAGTAAATAATAGATATTTATGCATTAAGGGAGATATGAATATGTTTTTTCCCTGAGGTTGACATGTGTTACATACCGAGGGCTCTGGCCCGAGGTCTGTAAGTCAACTGAAGGTAAAGAACATGAATATCTCCCGTGATGCATACAATATTTTATCTACTAGAATATTCGTAAAAAAAGTATGAAATTTCAAAATGTCATAATGACATTTAAAATTAGAATATGTAAGTAACATTAAGGATTGCCTCATTGTATGGTTGCTAAAATG